>RJWJ010005460.1:41042-68382 GCA_004363605.1 Indri indri
TATGCTTTTCCAGATGCTGGGCTTTGTAAGGGGGGTGACGATTCCCAAGGCAGCATTTGTGGCCTTGATTTTGATGTTCGTGTAAGTCGTGGATTTTCTCAATCTTTGGGGTCAGTGGATCTAAAGAAAAGCTCGGTAAACACCCAGATGTTGTCAAACACGCTTAAAGTCATTGTTCTCTGACAGTTCGTGATGTTAGTTTCTGCTCCAGGAGACTGTCAGGAGAACCCGAACCAGGCTCTTCCTTCCCTGTGCTTTGACGGCAACGTCTATGTGGGGGTGATCGTGCAGGTGAGACTCCTCCATCGAGTCCTGTAGAGGGAAATGTTACCAGATAAGCCTGGTCCCCACGCACTGGAAGACGAGGAAGATTAGGTAGTTCATGGGAATTTCATGGCTTTTCTACACACACAGTCTGGGGCTGCTTTGCAGCTGTCTAAAGGACAGATGCAAAATTGTGTGTTACCCTTGACCGAATCCCTCCAATTTGCACAGATAAACCTTTCCTGGGTTGAGGTCGAAGGCTGGGTGGAGGAAGGGAGGCATTCTTTGGGGACACTCTGGCTATGACCAGTGCCTGGCACCCAGCGAGGGGCTACAGGTGGGAGCTGCCATGGCGTGTAACGTGGCTGCTGTTTGTATTTATTCCCATAAAGTGACGGTCAATAGATCTGATTTTAATATCTTAGGTCACTTTTGTCTGCCACTTAGCAAGAAAAAAAACACCAAGGAATTTCTGACATTTTCTTCTGGGAGTGAGAATCTATTCGCAACGGACACTTACTGGCATGTTTTAAGGCCGAGACTTAGACTGACTTCTCGTTGACCTGCAGAGGATGTGGAGTTTCAGCGCAGACTGAGACACTTCTGTTGGCGCATCCTACCGGGCTGTGTGGTGGACGACGTTTCTCTTGTTGCTCATGCAAGGGTCAGACTAAAGCCTCTTCCTCTGTGACTTGGCCTTTCCCCTTCACAGAGGTGACGTCTGTGTGAGTGATGCCACGTCGACCGTGGCCAGGTGCAGGAGTAACGTGGGAGCAGACGTGCGTGGGGTCCATGGGCAAGCCGGGAGACCTAGCTGGGCTGCCACTTGGTCTCAGGTGCTCTTGCTGCTGGTCGGTGTTGGCCATTCTCTCCTTCACCGGTGTCACATGGCACCTTCATGTACATCACTTACATACTTTCTCTTTAAAACTAATGCAACCTTGCTTTAGATGTAGGCATTTTTTCCCACACTTCCAGCCTTTTAATCATGTCCATGATGTTTGCTCATTTAAAATAATTTTAACCGATGACTTGTCTATCACAGAATGAGGACTGACAGGTGGCCTCATCTATAACTCTTGCTGTTCTTTCTATTTTGGGAAGGATTACTGGAAATAATTGCTTCTCTTCTTATGGAGAGACCTTCTGGAGCTTTTCATTACTTTATACAGAGGCGGGAAGGCATGGTTGGATTTAAAGAAATAGTAAAATGGAAAATTGGGTAAATGGCTTTTCATTCCCATATTTTGACTATGTCTTTGGAGCAGGGATTCTCCATCTGTGGTAGTCTTGCCCCCCAGGGAACATTTGGCAAAGTCTGAAGACATTTTTGGTTGTCACAGCTGGGGAGGATGCTACCGGCATCTAGTGGGTAGAGGCCAGGGATGCTGCTGAACATCCCACGGTGCACAGGACAGACCCCACGGCAAAGAATTATCCAGCTTCGAACGTCAACAGCACTGAGGGTGAGGCAGTCTGCTCCCAAATACTCTCTCCCTTTTTGAAGCCTTTTTTGAGTGTTTCAGCTAGAAATAATTGTTTCTGGCTCTCTTCTTATCTGCCTCCTTCTTACCACATGTAACCCTTCCTTCTGGGTATTGGTTATTTATGGCACGGTTAATCCCCAACCACCCTGCTCCCTGCCGGCTCCCCCTTAACCGCGAACAGAGAGATCTGGGCATGGTCGGTGCTTCACGCTTCCGCTTACCAGCTGGACACCAGGAAATGGTAAATGCGGGCGGGCTTCTTGTTGAAATACTGAAGTCAACGAAACATCAGGATGCACGTTCCTGCTTTGCCACGCAGATGAATCCTCTGCAGGTAAAGTGTGAGGGCCCCACGCTGCTGCTCTACACAGGTGTGTTTGCTGATTGTCAGCGCCATGTAGCATTTATCTGTCATCTAGGAATTTGTGGGAAGGCTTCCCAGAGGAGCCCTCTGACCACAGGGTACTGACCTAGACTCAGGGTACCACTGGGGGGCTGAAGAAGTGGGTCCCCCACTCCCGCCTGCCCTGCCTGCAGCGGCACCCGGCTAACCCCTCCTAGATCCACGGACGCCTGAAGATGGGGTCTGGACGAAGACGCCCCTCTTCAAGGTCGTACCACATTTCAGTTTTGATAAGTAGTCCTGACCCATTATCCTTATTGTTCAGTGTCTAACACAGTGTAAACAGTGCTGCCCATCTAATGACATCATGGACCTCTGTTAAAGCTGAAAAGAGCGTGGAGGGTAGGCGCTGCGTCGTGTCGTCGTGCCTGTGTGGTGGTGTGTCCTCACACACGCGACAGCTCCCGCGCTCTGTTGGCAGGGATCGCGTTCCTTGTTGGTCCTTGGGGAAAAGCATGGGAAGGATGCAGGTGTTCAGAGGACCTTCCGGGGTCTGTCTTCTTGCTGGGTCAGAAGGACAGCAGAGTCATCCTGCCCTAGGGACAGAGTATACTTGTCCTTCCTCGACTGGCAGATGAGAGTCAAGTCCTCATCTCTTTTATAGCTCCACTTGTAATCTTCAGCTTTTAAAATAAGAAAAATGGGGTCCCCAGTGAGTTAGACTGGAGTGTCTAAGGCAGGGAGGAGAGCAGAGTTGTCAGTGTGTGGAAGCTGCGTATCATGATAAATCTTAGATCAGAAACCACCCCAAGCTTAATGACCCGATTTGGGTCTCACCCGAAATGGTAAAATATAAAATTATTAATAAAACATAACTGTGGTGTCTTTTTGGTTCTTACATGTGTCTGTCAGTCCACTGGCTACCAGAAAAGAGCCTTTAGAGTACCCCGGGGCGGGGTTCCAGGTTGGCTCCTGGGTGGGCATGGTTGGGCCAGGGCAGGATCAGTGGTTGGCTAGTTTCGGTAGCAGCAGATGTGGTTCTGCTAAGATCCCGTGAACGTGATTACTGGCTGTCAAGTTCTGCTATTTGGAAAGTCAGCTTTCATAGCAGATGGCTCTGCTGACTGACTACCAGAAGTTTCCTTTAAATAAGGCTTATCAGCTCTAGTAACACTTGCGAAATAGTATTCTCATGGAGCATGTTTGATTTATAGGTAGCCAGAAATGGTCCAGGATGGAGGAGTCGTGGGAGGGGTGGCTGGAGGATCTCATAAACTGGGAACTGAGGGAGCGAAGCCAGCTGTGGGGTGGGGGGTCGATGGGGGTGAGGTGGGACTGACCCTGCACCCACCTCTGCAGTCCTTCCCTGGAGGGCGGTAGGAGGCCCTGCAGCACCAAGGCACTGCCTGGCTGCTGCTTGGTTCTGATGTAGCAGTGAGATCAGCCACAGGCTTTTTGTTTGTGTGTTTAAAGCCATAATGGTGATATACTCCATGGCATGGAAAAATTCAAGAAACGATGGTCTAGTGAGGTCAGTTTTAAAAGCCACAGGAAAATAAAGCTAATGTCACCCGAAGATAGATAGTATTATTTTTTTCTTTTTAGAAAAGGCAGGGCTGGCTTTGTAAAGGGATTTGGATTTTGGAGTGACAGGTTCTGGGGCGTGTGTCCTCTACTTTGCATGGTAGAGCCCATGTCTCCAGGGCAGTGGGGAGAGGCAGTTCTCTCCACCAGGGTTTTCAACCCTGACAGTCAGGCCTGACTCAGGATCATTATGATTGGCGTGGAGAGTAAGTGCTTCCTTCTGAGGCGGAGAGTGCTGAAAGATGGCAAACACACTGGCTATGCCTGGAAGAGGTTCCCTGGAAGATTCAGTGTCATCTAAGGTAGATCAAATGGATTCTTCTACTCTGCAGCCTGCATCCTCGTATGGCAAAGCGCAAAACCTGGGGTGGATTTTAGACAAAGGTGCCACAATCAGGAGATACTAACAGTCCAGTGTTTGAGTTCTAAAGGAATGCTGTTTCATTTTTTTTTAAGTTTGGGCTCCCTGAGTGCCTCAGATAACAAGATAAATTTACATATCTTAATTATGGACCAGTTACTTTCATATTACAGGTTATCTCGGTATTTGAAAGTTGCTGTGGTCTCAAATAGGGAGACTGTACCCCCAGCTAAATAGGGAGACTGTACCCCCAGCTAAGTTAAGGAGCCCTGGGTCTGGTCCCACCATTGCCCCTAGCAAAGATCTGTCTCTACATGGTGCTGAGTTTCTGTTTCTCAGCGTACAGACCTGGTGACCTTTAAGCCTATACAGCTTCAGCTGTGAAGTTTCAGGCTTTTGCCAAATTTTAGTGGTGCTAGTTCATTAGACAGAGTGCTGGGTACTGTAGCCATTTCTGGGATTGTCACCAATGCTTTTATCTCCCTTACTGTCTTTTTATAGTAAAATTACAGCCTTAGCGGTTTTTCGAGAGTTTGTGAATCTTCGAGGACAGAGACTCCCTGCCTTGTCACTGTATAGCATTGCAGTAGGTACACAATATATATTTTATGAGTAAATGGACCAATAAGACAATAATCAGTGCAAATTTGCTAAGAATGCTACATGGTAGTGAAGAGATATCATTTGTGCTTGATCAGCCTCAAGTTCAGTAATATTCATATACTTGCTATGCTTTTCGTTATGAACAAAGCAGAATGCCGATGCTTACTAAGACAAAAGAAATGTCATTGTGGTGCAGGAATGGGTAAGGCAGTGTGACCCCCAAGACTCCAGGTTTCACTTTCACTGATAGGCTGTGCAGCCTTGGGGAAAGCGCCCACCCTCTCTGAGCCTCTGCATTCCCCTAACCCAATGGGCAGTAGAAATGTCACTCTGATAGATGATTTTAGAAGTTGGTGGTTCTTGGGTCTTATCAAAAAGGGCTTCTTTATTGATACTCAAAAAGTAAGATGGTTCTGTCATGGGGCCCCTCCTTTCAATGAGAACATACCGTACATTTCCAAAGCCCTGAAGTTTGAGGAGCGGGTGGACCAAGCTTGTGACCCTGTGATGGTGGACATCATGTTGTTGAGGGAGAGGCCACTGAGGGTGGTTAGATGGGTTTTATAGTATCTTTAAAAAGTAAAAAATAAAATTAATCAGGTAGCAGTCTTTCTGATTTATTTCTGAATATTTAATTTTACTCAGAGGTAAAATACAGAGTTCCCAGGCTATAACCTCTTTCAAGAGACCTTACCTGATTCGTCTTTATGCCACTTTCTGTGCTGTGCACACAGTGGGTACCTTACATTTGTTATGAGATTAAAGGGGGGAGAACTAGCACTTGACTGTCTGCCTGCAAACGGCGGCTGCCAGCACCTTGCGTAGAAACAGCCTTCAGCAATCTTTGGCATTTCTAGGCCTGGCAAAGGCCGTGTAAGCGTCTGGTTTGATTAGTGGACATTGTGTTTATTATATTTTCCTTCTGAAACTTTTAATCAAGCAAACTCTGAAACGGTGCATCTGTGTTCGGGGAAAGCATGAGGAACCAATATGTCAATCAACTTATGTACAAGGATTGTTCTGCATTAGATGATATCCAAGACCAGTATGTTAGGGTCAGGAGGTAGCAAGTGGGGAAATTGATGGAAGAGAAATTCACCTTTCAGTACGAATGGTGAAAATATAGTGCCTACACAGAATGCCTGGCACGTGGTATTTTAGCTGATTTTCTCCTTATGAGAACGGTCAAAATTTAGGTGCTGTTATCTTCATCTCTGTTTTACAGGCTGAGAAACAAGTGGGTAGTAACTGGACAAGCCTGGCTTGGACGGGCAAGTGTATCCTCCTGCTCTTAACCATTGTATTTTCGTGCCTGCTGCCATGGGTAGCAAGTGCTTATAGGGGGAGGACCTTTCCCCCACACGTTGGGAAAATAACCCTGATAAATTATTTTAGGAGAGAAACTGTGGTCCTCCCCTGGGAAGGCACCGGCATGCACAGCACCCGCCATTGCGTCCCTTCTTTGTTCTGGTCTTCCTGGAAGCCCACGTGTTCTATGTGAAGTTGAGGGGACCAGGTACCAAAACTACCTTGTTTTTTAAATGTGTCATTTGTTTGAGTTGCATCTTCAAGGCTGCAGTTAGGAAAGATGCCTCTGTTAAATCCTCAGCAGGTGAAAGATGCCCCTTGTTTTGCTTTTGCAGGCCAGGCCTTGGAGTGTGTGTAGGCTTAGGGCGCAGGCAGGCGCCTGGGTAGGCTCCTGGAGGCTCCGGTCCGCGCACCGGCGATCCATCACGGCGCTTGGGCCTGCCCGCCGGCCGCGCTCGCCGCCGCCGCCGCCGCGCGCCCGGGACTCGGCCGGCCGGGCTGGGCGCGCGGCCCGCGGTCCCTGCACGTCGGCCCCCGCCCGTCCGTCCCGCCCCGCCCCGGCGCGCATTTCCATTTTAAACCACCGCCCGCCCGCCCCTCGGCCGCAGCCGGCGCAGCTGCCCGCGCGTCCCTGGCCTGGAGGGTGGCGGAGGCTGCGGAACCGCCGAACTGTACAGGACGGGACCGAAGATGCGAACGGGCCCCGCACCGTAGACAATGAAGCCGCGGGCGCCGCCGCCCGCCCTGGATCTTGCGCGCCGCAGCCGCACCTGCCGGCGAGACCGCCCCAGCGCCTGATCGCCCGCCCGCCGCCCCACCTGGCCCCAGTCCCGCCGGCTCATGGCTTGGCGCCCCGTGCCCAGACCCTGGCACTCGGGTCGCACGGCGCACGGGCCGGCGGGTGCCAGGGGCGCCGTCCCCGCCGCCTGAGCGCTGTCCTTGCTGCGAGCGGGGGGCGTGGGCCACACTCCCGGCCCGCCCGCTGTCCCCGCCTTGCCCGGCGACCGGCCCCGGCCGCGGGCTCGCTGGATGCGGCGGGGCCCCGGTGGGCGGTGCGGTGGCTGCGGCCACGACCCCGGGCGACATGTACTTGTTGGACGGCAGTGGCGAGCCCTCGTCGCCGCCTGCAGACGCGATGCCGCGCGGGACGCCCCCCAGGAAGACCGTCTACCGCATTTCCGTGACCATGGTTAGAAAGGAGCAGCTGGCGGCGCCGGGCCCCGGCGGCCCCGACCTGCGCCCGGCCCGACGGCCCCGGCCCGCGCGCTCACCGGACGCGCCCGGGCGGCTGGAGGAGGAGGCTGAGGAGGCAGCAGACGCTGAGGACGTGGAGGGTCGCCAGCCCCACGCCTGGGATTTCCGCACTTTCCGCACGCGCAGCACCGGGCAGCTGGAGCTCGGGCGGCTCCGGCCGTGCATACGCGGCCGGGAGCCCGCGGACCCGGCCGGCAGCCCCCCGGCTGTGGAGGAGGGACGCGGCTCGCCCGCGCCCGGCAGCCCCGACGTGGAGGGGGCCCGCGCCGCGCCCCTGCGGCGGAGCCTCAGCTTCAGGCACTGGAGTGAGTCCGAGGCGCCGCGAGGCCCGGCGCTGGGCGGTGGGAGGCGCCACAGCAGCTCCGGGAGACTGGCCTGCGCTCCGGGCGACGAGGCCGCGGCCGGCCCCGGGGCCGCCCTGGAGCCCGCGGCCGCCACGCAGCCGGCCTCGGAGAAGCGGAACACGCTGGACGTGGGCGAGGTGCTCAGCAAGAACGACGCGCTCTCGGACCTGGAGCGCTGGGAGCGCAGCAAGAGCAAGAACCGCACGCTGGACAACAGCGACCTGCAGCGGCTGGAGCGCGCCCGGGCCGCGGCCGCTGGCCCCAGCGGGGCCTCGGAGCACCGGCTGCTGCGTTTCTTCAGCGGCATCTTCGCGCGCAAGGACGGCGTGCCCGGCGGCGGGCCCTCCCCTCGGAGCGGCGCCTCGCGGCCGCGCGGCTACTTCAGTCTGCGGCGCGCCCCAGCTGACGCGCACTCGTCCAGCGCCGAGAGCATCGACGGGTCCCCGCGCAGAGGTGGGCAGCGTGGCCAGTGGGCCCCGGGGAGGGGAGAGGTGGGCACTGGCCCGGCTCCGCGGGCGCCTGCTCGGCAGGGCACGCTGGGGCTTGGGAGCAGTTAAGGGACACGCCCTCCCGGGTCACAAGTGGCCACGATGGGCGTGAGCTCTCATACTGCGGTTTTCCCCAGCGATGCCCAGCGGTCTTGAAGTTCCCCACTGTTCCTGCCCTCTGCCGTGTGCGGTGGTGCCCCTCGGGTCGGCCGTCACCTCCACCGTGGCGAACTTGACTGGGAGAGGTGGCTTGCCAGACGGTGCCTGTCCCCCGCAGGTGCTGGCTCAGCCTTTTCCAGAAGCAGGCCCGTGAGCTCTGGGCAGCTCCAGGGAGCCGGTCTTGGCCCCGGAAGCTGCCGCACAGGTGCAGCTGCCTGGTGGGGAGAAGCCAGCATTCATCCTGGTTTCTCTTCCTGCCCAAGTCTAGTCTTCCTGTTGGCGCTACCGTCCGTGAGTGCTGTGGTGTGGCCTCAGCGCACGGCAAAGATAGTTCACTGCGGTGGGGCGGCGAGGGGCAGGAAGCAGTCCTTTCTCTCCACAGCTTCCCTGCCAAGTGGTATCTTCATGGGGAAAGCACGTCTGGGACAGAATTCTGTTTTCTAACAATGCATGCTAGCAGACAGGCAGCAGAATCACAGCACCGCCGCCCATCCTGAAATCTCAGTTCTCTGCTCTCTTGTGTCCTCTGACAGGTACCTTGCAGGGAAGGTTCCAGAGGCTGTTATGATATTCTCCTGCAGAAATCAGTTAACCTTCTGGCAGCATTTGGTGATTAGCCTGGAGAAACTGCAAAACATAGCCCCCGTCTCTCCATGTCACCCCAAAGGGAAAAGGCTGGGGGTGGGCAGTGGGGCTAGACCTTACAGCCTACTCACATGGGAGGGGGGCGTATGCCTAGAGCGATTGTAGCCGCAGACGTGTGGCCGTGTATCTTACCACCAAAAGTCATTAACGGTGTTTCTTTTCCTAGTGACCCAACTCTGCTGCTGATTAGGTTGTTGAAGCAGTGTTTCGGGCTTTTGATTAGCAGTTCTCACCTGCTATCTAACTACCCCGGAGAGAGGATTCTTCCCAAGTGGACTTAACAGGTTAGCTAGCTGCCCTATATATGTTAAAACCAACCAATGCAAAGAAATCACTGCCCTTATTTTTAAGGTAAACTGAAGACAAAACGGTCATGTTCGCATGTGCTTCTGATGATCCTCAGAATGTGAAAGAGAGTGGTTGAAACCAAGCAGTCGAACGTGCAGTAATGTTAAAATCTGAATTTTTCTTTTTACCGGTGAGGTTATGAAGTTACCTGTTAACAGGCTTGTGCTGGTTTAGCTTGCCATACACTTCTTGTTTTAACCTGCTTTGGAGCACTTATTTTAGAAGGCACTGTGTTTGACTCCAGCCATCAACCCATCCCTTCCTGCATGCTTTGAAAATATTAGAAAACGACGTGAGTTATTTTGTTAAAATGGTTGGTTTGCACAGAATTGCTCCTGTCATCATTTGTGATCAGAGGAAGTTCCAATCCAAAAGTCCCAGTTCTCCCTCTAATAACAGGCTTACATCTTTATTCTTGCGGACTCTGTAGAAAATAGTAATTAGCTGCCTGGGTTCCAGACAAGTACACATCACAGAGAGCAACCCACAGGCACGGTTTACAATGAGCGGGTTGCGCTGTGGCACCTAGTGATGCAAGTTCAAAGCGTTCGGGGTTGGAGTATTCTCTGGTCAAACAGACTGATGGTAGATTTGGAATAGTGAAGGTATGAAGTGTGCTGGCATGTTTCCCTCTAGGGATGCATGAAATAACAGTAGTAATAGTAATGCTCGGTTTGTTTGTCCCTGTGGTCATTGCTTTTCAGGGCTGAATAACTTTGGTCTGAGACATAACAATACTACCAGCTTTGTGGGTTGTGCAGAAAAAATGGAAATTTCATGAACTAGGTTACAGCACACAGAGTCAGGACTCTAGGGCCTCACTTTATTCTGAAGTTCTAAGTAATCACACAAAAACAGCTATATGTTTCACCTGGATAAAGTCTTTGCTTTTGGCTGCAATGTCTGAAATGCCAGTATTTTTGGGATTTTGGCAAGGCTGCTATCTGTTACAGGTAAAAGGTGCAGTCCCACAGCTTTTACAACTTCTCATTTGATTACACTCCTCCAGTTTTTAATTATGCAGGAATTAGGTGCTATTTAAAAGAGATTTTGAATTTTTATAAAAGTCTCTAAGGTAACATTCAGATGCAGTGGAGCCCGAGGTTGGTTTCCCTGTAAATGTCCATGGGGTGCAGGTCCACAAAGCACTGCCCAGACCACTGGGGCCAGGTGGGTTTGGAGGATTCAGAAATTTTGGATTTTAGGAGGGTGAGTTGGTGTGTGTTATAGAACACCACTTGTGAGGTTGGGCAGCACCCTGTAATTACCCACTAGAATTTTGCAACAAAGCCTGAGATATTTACACTCAGTGAAATAAATAGTGATTAAAAATAGCCTCATACCAGTTCAAGTCTAGTTTTGTCACCAAAAGAATTTGCCAAACATTCTCAGACCTTTTGGGATTTCAGAATTACAGATAAGGAGTTAACAGACCTGAGACATGACACACATCCTGGGGAGCATCACTGGCTTTCTTTAAATCTTGGCCATAGTGTTTTAAAATTTGGAGTTCTTGAAAATAAAAAGGAAATTAGAGGTGACATGAGCTTGACCAGGTTTTCTTTCTGTTAGAATCTTTCTGTCTTTTAAAACAGCTGTTGTTGGCCAGGCGTGGTGGGTCACGCCTGTAATCCTAGCACTCTGGGAGGCCGAGGTGAGAGGATTGCTTGAGCTCAGGAGTTCGAGACCAGCCTGAGCAAGAGCGAGACCCCATCTCTACTATAAATAGAAAGAAATTAGCTGGACAACTAAAAAAATATATATATATATAAAATTAGCCAGGCATGGTGGCACATGCTTGTAGTCCCAGCTACTTGGGAGGCTGAGGCAGTAGGATTGCTTGAGCCCAAGAGTTTGAGGTTGCTGTGAGCCAGGCTGATGCCACGGCACTCTAGCCCAGGCACCAGAGTGAAACTCTGTCTCAAAAAAAACCAAAACAAAACAAAAAACAAAAAAAACCCAGCTATTGTTACGTGAAATACTCTATTTGGCTTGTTAGAGTTAAATGCTTAGTCTTAGACAAGGTATCTCTGTTAGTGTAGGGAAGCAAGATGGCTAGAATCTTTTCTTTTTCTTTTTTGAGACGGTCTCGCTCTGTTGCCTGGAGTGCAGTGGCATGATTATATTATAGTTCATTGCAGCCTCAAACTCCTGGGCTCAAGCAGTCCTCTTGCCTCAGCCTCCTAAGTAGCTGGGACTACAGGCATGTGCCACCATGCCAGGCTAATTTTTCTTACTTCTTTCGTAGAGATGGGTCTTGCTGTGTTGCCCAGGCTGGTCTCAAACTCCTGGCCTCAAGGAATCCTCTGTTCTTGGCCTCCCAAGGAACTGGGATTACCGTGCCCAGCCACAGGTTCCCACAGATATGCACCTTTGGTTTTCCTGTATTCTTAACTTAAGGCATTTAGGGTGAAAGGATTGACACAACTACCTTTGTAGGATGACTCTCGTGTACTTTCTAATCCTTGTTGGAACTTGTCTACTTAGGCTCTTCCCAGTTCTTACCCCTAATGTGTAACAGTCACCTCTCAGAGTTCGAGGGCTGATCCTTCTCTGTAAGGCTCACAATTATTAGTGAACTAGCAAACATTTCAGAAAGACCTTGTGTCAGATCAAGGGCAGTTTCGTGTGACCTGATACACATGTATTATGGCAGAGTCTGTTGACACAAGTACAATTTAATACAAGAACAGATCGCATAATAAATGATTAACGGCATCGTAGGGTGTCACCTTCCCATAGCGCACGTTCTCTGCATCCCAGTGGATGCTGTCTGAGCTGGCCAGCTAACACTCTTGGAACCAGGCGCTGGCTGAGTGAAGCCAATACCAGCATTGCCAGTCTAGAGCTTTCCCTGTCTTTAGGGTATTCTCTTGCTGTTTGGGAGGATTGATTGCAGCAATAAAGTGATTCATTGGTACCTCTTACTGAGGTTAACTTTAAATTAGTGATTTACAACTGATTTTTGACAGCACATTTTATGAGTGGCTTCATTCTTTAATTTTAAAGTCCCTTGATTTGTATCACTCAATGTAGGGTGATGGGCTTTTTAAAAAATATATAGTTTAAAATAAAACCCTTCAGTGGAGAAAATGAGGAAACAGCAATTAGATGAAATAAAATTACTGAAATAACTTGATGCATTTTTACTTTTAAACTTGATTTGTTACTGAAAAGGACACATAAGGTGTAAAGAAACTATGTAACTCAGTTTCTCATTTGAAACATTTTGAACTGACACATGCTGACTCTTGTTATTAAAAGTAAATATTCCTCCAGGAGTGGTGGCTCACGCCTGCAATCCTAGCACTTTGGGAGGCCCAGGCAGGAGGATCACTTAAGACCAGGAGTTGGAGACCAGCCTGGACAATAGTGAGACCCCGTCTCTGCAAAAAGTAAAAAAAAACTTAGCCGGGTGTGGTGGTACACACCTGTAGGCCCAGCTACTCAGGAGTCTGAGGCAGGAGGATCACTTGAGCTCAGGAGTTTGAGACTGCAGTGAGCTATGATGATGCCATCGCATTCTAGCCTGGGCGACAAGCAAGACCCTGTCTCAAAAAAAAAAAAAAAAAAATTCTAGATAGAGTTCACTTGCTTTTTACAAGCGACTCCAGATAGCAATTTAGGAAAGTCGCCATTGCTTTTGTGGGCTTAAATGGCTCTCCTGGAGATAGATCGCAGTTACACTGGGGTACAAGAAAGATCTGCCCTGAAAGTCAGCCAGGGAACCTGCTGAACAACCACTGGGGGCTCAGCTCTGTCTTGCTGTGTGTATTTCCTCGGTTGGAGCCCAAGTTTCAGCACAGGTCACCCATTATCATCTTTCTTCATGATGAGCGGGGCTGGAATATCCTGTATTCAGAAGTGCGTCTGCTACAGAGGTCCTCCAGTTTTAACAGGCACATTGCAGCTAATAGTTTGCTTGTACAATTACCAGATACCTTTCGTTTGGAAGTGTAAGGCCCAATTATAAAGCACTGGTAGTATTTTTTTAAAGTCATCTTACTGTTTTTCTAATGCATTAACAAACATTTATTCAGTTTCTCTGGCGTGTTCTGCATTTACTAGACAGCAGGGAGCTAGAGCCAACTAAAGCACGGTTCTCGTCTTCAGAGTCAGTAGCTGCTGGGAGAGATGGAAAAGTTCCAGTGACTCACAACCTCACGGGGTACCTGGGGAAAGATACGACTGTATTTCCCTGCACAGTGTGTCTCCATTAGAGCACTAATCCCTGTGTGGAATAACAGCCTCCTTCACACGTCTGCCAATTCTAACAGTCCTTCCTGGGCCTGGAGCATGTATTAGTCCTCTGTGTACCGCAGAGTTGAGGGCACTGTGTTTGGCACTGGACTCTTTGTAAATTTTTATGGGCAGAATTAGTGAAAAAACTAGGGTGACACAGAAGAGGGAGCAAATATTCTTGAGTTAATGGGAAAGAATTAATGAACGCCTCACAGTGGGGTAAATAAGCTGGATCTTGCAGGATCAGTAGGAGTTTACCAGGTAGAGAAGACTCTCTATTGGCAAGTTGGTTGGGATTTCTATAGTTAACTGCTAAGAACTCATTTCTGTTCCCTAGATCTATGTGACTAAGGCCAACACTAAGCATAAAACAGGATGTTACTATTTCCACAATGAGCTTTTTTTTTCCCCCTGAGAAAAAATATATTTTTAGCATAAGGCTTTTGTTTCTAATAGGAATTCTCCTTTAGGCTAGTGTAAATTTTTGTCTGTAATGATTTAAAATAGTTACATTCATTTAAAATGATGTCACAGTGAGTAAAATAATGAAAGAAAAGGGTTTATTTATTGAGGGTAGTCTCATGATGGAGATAAAGTACGTTCAGCTGTGGCGATATCGCCAGGTGATTAAGAGCGGAATTGGTATTAAGGTCAACAGATTAGCAAAAAGGAGAGATTATTGTCTTTTCATTATTTTGAAAGAAGTACCATCTGCCCACGATCATTTTGGCTTAGGTTTCATTCAGTCCAAATTAGAATCCACTGTGGTGTTGATTTTTACTTGTTTTTGTAGGTGACAGCTTTAGAGTTCTGTTTCTTTTTATAGATTCAGTTGATAGATTTATTCATCTCTGTTCTCTTTTTCCTGTTAACTTCAGGCATTCATGTAGATGCTCCTGTCATTTCAAAAACGTTAGTACACACATATTCATTCGGCTAGTTTTAATTCATAGAGGGTCTTGGCTCTTTATTTTCTTATAATCTCTTATTATTGTCATTTTCCTACTTGATTTTCAGTTGTAACATCCCTAACAGATCTAAAGACACAGCTTACCAAAGAGTAAGCTTCCCTGGCTCGGAGGACGGGAACAGTCCGCTCACTCATTCAGTAACAGGGCGTACCAGTGAGAGGCTTGCGGAGGGAGCATTTTGGCTTCTCCTTATCTAACAAATGAAGATAATTTTACGATGTGCGTTTCGACGTGCGGGAGTGAAAGGGAAACGATGGCTGCTTCCTATATTGTCCTTTGTTGGGAATGGCTAAGAAGTATTGAGTCCGTTCCTGGTGCGATCCTTAGGTCGAAGATTTTACATGATGTAATGCGCCAGTTGTTTTGGTCAACACACAGGAACGCTCCTTTGTTCAGTGGACTGCCTTTGGGGACCAGCAGAATGCAAATCCGTTTGAGTGGATGCTCATTTGTTTGAGATGGTTGTCAAAGGGAATCTTGTGTTCCCTCTTGCTCTCTGTGCCTGTCATTGCACGCGCTTCTTTGAGCGGGTCTTCTGACTGTCAGACACTTGAGAATGGACTGTAAACAATGCCACCAGCCTTTCTGGAGCAGCCCCTGCCCTCTCTCATTCTTGCGCAAGATCAGAACCACTCTGATGCACTTCTGTTGGTGGCGACGAGGGAGGGATATTTATCCAGTTTTTGCCTTTGTGCCTCAGTTAGCTCAAAAAGTAAAACCAGTTCTGTGAAATACACAAAACAGGATTTTGATCTTGAGGGTGCATATTTGTAACTTGCTTTCCTGCCACTTAAGTCCTGCTGCCTTTAGCAATGGGCACAGTTGCTTGTGGTGCTAGTGGCCTGTGCAACGCTGGTTCTCTCTCTGGTGCCGCACAGCTCATCAGTAGCTCCAGGACACTTGGATATTTCATAGAATTCTGGTTATGTCAGTTTCCAGACTAGAATCCCAACTCTCTGAGGGTCTGCTCTCTTCTGGATTTACGAGTAGGTACCTATTCTGTTTTCCTGATCTGGTTCACAGGAGACTCTGGAAGCCAAGTTCATAGAAGACCTGGGGATTTTTGATTTGGAAGAGAACACTGGGGACACGGGGGACTTCCCTCCCTGTGTTTGAGAAGCAGGTGCAAAAAGGACATAGTGGTTAGCGCTGACCAATGAAACTTAAAGGGAAAGGGATTTTGACTCAAAATTAGGAAGTCATTTCTCACAGGCAAAACCACCCACTTTGGAATAGGCTGGCGTCTTGGGTGGAGGGTTCCTGAGTGCTGGGGGCTTCTGGGCACAGATGAGTCAGGGGGTGTTGGGAGGGACACGGTGGTGGTTGTCCAGGGGAAATTTCATGGTCTTCAAATCCTAGCTCAGTTTTCAAGGTCTAGAGTCCTTTCAGGATCTAGGATTTTGATAATTTTGGTTCCTAGTCTTCTCTGAGAGAGTAGCTTTCTCCTAGACTTAAAGGAACATGCATTTGTCTAGAATTTCTTTGGACAGTCCTCGGGCCTGCCCCGCTCCCAGCCCCACTTTCGGATGCTGTTTTATTCTGCTGGCTAATCTGAGACTTGGGGTTCTGCTGCCAGCTGGAAGGTGCTGGTGGGGGTTAATCTGTGCCTCCTCTCCCACTGCCGACAGCTGGCCCCGCAGGTGATGCGTCCTGGGCTCCTGTTTGGACATGAAGCCCCTCCCAGCACTAATGCCATTTGTCCTTTGGGCTTCCAGGTGGTGGGTGATGGCCCAGCATGACCTTAATCTGATTTTCTTACAGGCTTTCCTTCTTCGATGCTTTCTGCTAGTGGTTTGACTAAAAAACTGATTTCAGGTGTGCGAGGAATACAATGATGAGGGCAGGAAAGAATGTTCTTCCGTTTATTGTGGGAACACTTTTAAATTGCCACATGGAAAAGTGGAGCGTCTTGATTCGGTGCAGTGGGTTTAGTCTTGGCTGCGACACATAGGATTAGCAAGGCGACCCTGACAACTCATTTCACCTCCCCAAGACCTGTCTACCTCATGCATTTTAATAGGTGTTTCACTGTGCACCTGGGTGGATTCTTCCAGTGCAGGAAGGACGCAAAACCAAATGCTAACCTATGCAGCCCAACGTCTTGTCTTCGCTTTATTTCATTTACCTGTAATATGTTTTGCAAGAGACCTAAAGCCAGAAACATCTAATATGTGGCTGTGCTTGTTTTTGTGATTACTAGGAGGTATACATTTGCCCAGGTGGATATCTTATATCCTGAAGCTACAAGTATAAGTTAACCTTGTATTTTGTTTTCACTACTTTACCCTGTATTTTCTTATGATCTTTGGTTTAACTACTACTTTTAAAATCATCAGTCATTGTACCTTAAAATTATAAATGGGGAGAACGGAGTCATCTCTTTTCCTTTGGCTTAGGCCCCTTTGTTCATGTAACTCTAGGAGTGGCTGTTACCTTCAGCATCTGGATCCATTTCATTCCTGGTGCAAGCCCAGTGTGTGTTTATTTCAGAAAGCTAGTCTGAGTGCTGCGTCCTGACGTTACCTTTCCTAATCCCCGCCGTGCTTTCTTCCCGGCCGGCCGGCCGCCAGAGAGCTCGCTGCCTGAAAAGCATAGTAATCAGCGTTCTTTAGAGTTTAGTGAACAGTGATTGATGCTCCTTGTTGGGAATGACTTGCAGTAGTCAGAGTAGTAAACGACCAGCAATACAATGTATTTATCAAGTGTGTTCAGTGAAGTAAAGTGTAATGAAGATCATTTGGTGAATTCCATATTTTCAGATATTTAGGTTTTCTAATACAGTGATGCAAGTGGTGTTACTTGGATCTGTGTTTTACAGAGGCTGATATTTGACCATTGTTTGTATGCAAAGTACTACTGCATTGGATAAAAGCGCCATTGAAGATAATGTTATAAATGCTTGTTCATCATTACAACAGCCAGTAACCCAAGTGGGGGGAGCTCGAGGTTTACACGTGAGAGGTCAGAGCCCAGGGAGCTGGCCCCATGACTGGGCTTCCACGTGGGGACCCACAGCCTAAGTCTGAACAGTGACAAATAAATGTATTCACAGAAGATTGATGAAATCTGCATTGTCATTGGAAAGGAGCTCAAATACTGAGAATGGAGCATCTTTGGGCAGGATTTGGGCTTTGATCTGGCTGCAGGAGAAGTGTTGGGCCCGAGTTCCATGCAAGTGAGGTGGGCCGGGGTCTCAGTGTGAATGCTGGTGTCCAGAGGGGTCGGGTTCCCATATCCTCTCTGGAAGCTGCGACTTGGGAATTGCCCTCAGGGCCATTTGGACCAGTCTTGTGTGATTTGATAAGTGATCTTCCTACCTTTTTTCCATGGCTCTCGTGCGCCAGTGAAAGGGGACCCAGGCAGCCTCTTGAAGCCATGTAGGGAGGCACCGAGGCTGGCTTCTCCTGGCTCCTTGTCTTTGGAGGGGGCAGGCTACATGCATTTTGGCTGGTACTGATGTGTGCAGTGTGCCTAGATCCGTGCATGCAGCTGGCTGTACCTGCAGGCAGCATCCCCACGCGTGGCATGTGTCCCCCACTGCCTGAGCTTCAGCTCGTTGAGACTGTTGTCCTTATGCAAACCCTCATCCTCAGGCCTCATCAGGAAAAGTGCCTGGCCTGCTGGGAAGAGTGGCTGCGGGCTCCCAGAGGCTCAGCTCAGAGTCACAAGCTCCCCGTCCATGCCCTGGGCTGAGAGCGGGACTGTGAGCCCAGATGGGATGAGCCGTGCCCACGGCTGCAGTTCACGCGCAGCCAGCCATGTTTTCCCACCCTCCTTTCAGCTGGGCAGTGGCTGGCCTCTGCGCATTTTAGCCCCTTCACCGCTTACCACGCCCTTTCACAGGCGGCCTCGGTGGAAAGCGCGTGCTGGGGCACAAGAGAGAGCTGTTTCAGCCTAATGCCTTGGTCCTAAGCTCCTCTGTACTCCACACTGGTTAACTGCCTTTCTGTTCCCTTCCCCCAGGACAGCCAGGCACACCGACAGCTGGACACATCTGCTGTCAGCACCGGCCAGTGCTCACCGCTAACTCGCCTCGTGACTCCGATGTGCTCTCTGACTTTGAGGACTAGACTGTTAATAGATGAGTAGGTCGGGAGTTACGGTCTTGGTGAAGTTTACTGTTTTCCTCCACATGTGTGCACGTTAAGTCCTGTCCCAGAGAGGGATGCATTTAGTTTGCATGTGTTACACCGATGCTGCGTTGCTGTTTTGCGTTGGTTTTTATATAGAAATAGCAATAAATACATTGCGAACTCCTCCTTTCAAGGGGGCCATAATTCATTTTCACTCTGAAAAGCCCGTGTAACTTGTTGGCAAAGAACAAGGCATCTGGAGCCAGAATCCTGGTTTTGCCATTTTCTAGGTATGTGACCTTGGGCAAGTTATTTAACCTCTATGCCTCAGTTTCCTCATCTGAAAAATGGGGATCAATTATACACTTACTCCTGGATGTGACGTGGGTGTGTGTGCTGGAGTGTGCATGTGTGTACGTGTGGCTCACATCAGCAGCAGGCGCAAAGGAAGTGTTCTGTGCACACTGCCTGCTGTGCAGTTCTACGTTCCTTCTTGCTGGTGGACTCATCCCACCCCCTCCGACAGCAGGAAATGTTCTGGAAGGAAGTGCTGCTGCCCCAGCTGGCTTGGAAAGCTAAGTTCTATGTGCATGGGAGATCCTACTCTCCTGGAAAGTGAAAAACAACTTCTTCCCTTTCAGGTGGAATGGGGAAAAATAGTGATCCCTTGGAGAGAAGTAACTATTTTGGATTCCATTAATTACTTTTTTCTTTTTTGAAATGTACTTGCCTCTCTCCCCAAATATATATACATTTAAATTCAATATATTAAAATTTAATATTTAAGTTAATCTCTATTGTGGTTGATATTTATAAATTATATCAATATAAAATTTATAGATTATACAATAAGTTTAACATTTTTAATATTTAATATAAATTTGCTAAATTTAAATTTTTTTAATTCACAAATAACACGTCAGGTGCAGAAGCTCTGAATGGAAGGTGGTGTGCCCTGAGGTTTAGCGTCTACCTTCTTTCTTTACGGCCCCCGTGACACCAGCTCCACCTGGGCCTGGTGAAGAAGAGGTCCTAGAATTCTCTCTCAGTTGGGTAGAAATAGCCACCGCCAAGGGCATCTCTTTCCCATAGTCTTAAATGTAATTATGGGGAGCGCTGGGTTCTCTGAGGCTCCCTTCTGAGGATTTGGCGGCTGCTTATGTCATGGGGGGAGCCTAAGTTTTGCAGCAGTTTCCACTGCTTTCATTTGTCAGATTCAGAGCAGCATCTTCAAAATGGGCGAGTCCCAGAGATTTCTCAGCGCCTGAGTTGGTGCACACAGTTCTCTCTTTTCCTGAAGTGTAGATGGGGAGCTCTGGTGGGGAAATGAAAGTGCAGCCCCTTCCTTCTATGAAAGAGGCCATCGCTTGCTATCCATTTCTGCTTGGGTTTTTAGAGCCATATCAATGAGACCGTCAGCATCACTTCTCAGTGTTAGAGGCCCTGTTAGAGATTCGGGATGTGACCATCCAACAGAATAGTCTATAGGCATTACCTGGGGATGCCGGGGGTAGGGTGGGGTGTTGTTTTGAATCATGCTGTGGTGTTTAAATAAGTCAGGGCCCGTCCGGTCTGGGATGACTGGTGTGCATGTCTCTCGTGACCATCATGTAGCCCTAGCTCTTGGGGACCTCGTGGCCCAGACATGGCTGGTCAGTCCCCTGTGGTCAGAACCTTCAGAGGCCCCCAGGGGTGTCAGTGCCTGGGCTGTGCAGGTTCTGAGGGTTTTGCTGAGATTGGGTGGGCCGGTTGTGGAATCGTGGTGCTGAAGAGGTTTCCCCTCTGTCTATTGCTGGGAAACTCACCCTGTGAGAAGGCCTTTCGTTGTTTGCCCTATTAAGGACAGAGAGCTCCTAAGAGGAAACCAGAAATGCTTCTCCTGGTCAGGCTTGGCTATTGCCTGTCTTGCCTTGGAACGTTGTTTCCTGGGTTCGTGTGTTCATTCATTCAGCAGGTACTGGCAGCGCTTGCCTTGTTTCAGGGGCTCAGTGGGATTCTCATCTCTCTGGGTCACACTGAGCCCAGTTAATCCCCTGCCATGTGCCTGTGTGCGCCCCCGCCGCCCCAGATGCCCGAAAACATATGGGCTCCTTGTCTCCTTGAGAGTCCTTTTCTGTTTTCCTTCTGGTTTTTAGAGGCCCCCGTATTGTAACGCGCCCTGTAACCTGACGAGGGACAGGATGATATGAGGACAGGAGGGCCCTCGCTGCACCCCACTTAGGGTACTTGTATCTGGACATCTGAAGGCCTGTGGGCATTTTGTTTTCATTCTGAAAAAAATGACCAGTTGTGCCATATCGTTAGCGCCATTTGATCTTTTTCATTGTAAAATTCAGAATCAAAATATTTAGCTCCAGATCTCTTTTTAGGAAGTTTAAAGATGTATTAATAATCTGGTAAAGCAGAAGTCCCCCGCCTGTAGCTGACATAGACTGAGCCTCTGCCGTGCTGGGTACCAGGTGGGAGGGGGAGGGGATGTCCAAGGTGAGCAGAAGGTCAGATGGGTGACGACAGTGCCACCCTCTGCCTTGGTGGCTGTGAGTTAGTAACAGAATTTGTTCAGGAGTTTATCTTTGTCCATGGTTGGGGAAGCCATAAGTTCTGTATTGGAAAATCTTTGCTTCCAAGAATAAAAATTCTAATGCCACCTGTATTATATCGTGGGGATTAAAATCACTGCACTTGTAGCTAGACCCAGGTGCTCATGCTTGGATACAGCCACTGACGTATTCAAATTCGACTTCCAAATGCTGATGTAGAGGAAGGCATTTTGAGTAAGCATCTTCCTGTTTTTCCTTCTGCTCAGCCCCCGTGCAATCCCGATGAAACCCGCTGGACTTTATCACGTATGAGATTGCTCATTAGACATGCAGATTGAGGACCAGGTTGGCAAGGGCCAGGGACACTCTCTCTTGGCCTCGGTTTCCTCATGTGTTCGACAAAGGGATGCACTCTGGTTCTAAAAGTGAACGTTTTCTCAGCAGAAGAATCTGGGCATGTGCTATCAAACAGATTCACATCCTTAAGGCAGTTAATTTTCCACATGGCAGGAGATACTTGTGGCATTTCCCTTTGCTTTAAATTCTAAGATGGATATTGATCTCTTGAAAGGAGATTAAGTTCTCAGGTTCCGTAAGGTGTAATGATTTCAGTTTTGACGTTCCTAGGTGGTAAGCGTTAACCAATACCTTTTGTACGTTGGCATTTCATCACCACGCAGAACTTTGGAACTTTATTTGTAGTCGACGTACCTTTGGGGGTGACAGTCTGATTTGTGTACATAATGCCAAGTAAATCGTGACATTCATTCATCTTAGATATCAGTTTAGAATCCATTTTAGGTGAGTTTCCAGGTAGATTTATTGGTCATATGTCAGTTTAATAGGATAAAACATGGGGATAAAAATGTGTTACATTTGGTGTCTTTTTTTCATGTGAGGTCTAGTGTTTGAGACTAAGGTTGTTTATGTGACCTGTCAGCTTTTCATTTCATCAATTTCATTAAACAGGAATGTTCCCCTCCTTCTGACCAGATCTATCTTCATTCACAGGACGTGGCCAGAGACGGATCTGGGACGTTGGCAGGCATGAGGACAGTCAGATGACGTGGGTCATTCAGTATCTCTTCTGAGGGGAAAGAACATGTTTCCTGGGGAACCTGGGCGCCCTGGGAGAAGGTTCCTTCCTGGACTTTACTTCCCAACCTCTGTCCTGCTCCTGGGCAGTCAGGCCTGAACCTTCTGTGTGCCTTCTAGTCTTGGATGGGCAGAGGCGCCATTGTTGTAGGTGTCCAGCTCCTCATTTTGCTTCTTGACGTTTGGGGTCCTGTGTGTTTGTGGAGCTCGTGTGCAGGGAAGATTCTGCCCCTCCCGCTGTTCCCATCCCAGCCTCGTCCCTTCATCCTCTCTAGGAGGTCACCAGGGCCCCTCAGTTCACATTTCCAGCCCTTCCACCTCAAACACATTTCTAGAGCTTTCTGCCTCTCCCTGGGTCCTTTGTATGTCCTGCAGATGCAAGCAGCTTTCAGAAAAGACCAGATCCCGCCACGTCAAACGCCAAGCCCTGCCAGAATCTGTTGTATCTGGTGTTTCTGGTTGCAGGTGGGAAGGGACGTGGGAATTGGCCTTATTCCCTTTTGCAGAGATCTTTTTCATGAACGTGTGCACACCTGTTATACGACTAGACAGGGAGTCGCCACTGGGGTAGAAATCACTGTTTGTTTCGCTGTGCGTTGGAGGAAATAGGTGCTGGAGAGCTTTGGAGACAGCTCGGGGGAGCAAAGTGGGGGAATGACAGGGCCAGGCCTGGGTCCCTTGTCCTGCCCCTCTGTCACCAGGGTGCCGTTGAGGAGTGGAGCCTGTGGCGGCCATGTGTCATGGTGCCACAGTAGTGCAATCAGCACCAGCCACACTGTGCGACGCTTTCCCAGACGGGCACCGTTGGACACACTTAGCACACATTGGTGCGTTGGTTCCAGCAGCAGCAACCCATGTGGCAGGTTATTGTCCCATAGATCAGCGGGACTGAGTGGTCACGCATAGAGCTACAGGGACACGTGTGTACAGAGAGAGTGAGAGTGAGCCCCAGGCCACCCCATCAGGAGCTCCAGGGCTGCTGCTCTGCCTCGGACACTCCTCTTCCCTGCCTGGCCTGAGACGGTCCTGGGCGCTCGGGATGGAGCAGTGAGGTGCTGTGTCCCCACGCCGCTGCAGGGCTCGTTGCCGGCCTGGCTGGAGCTCACTGCCCTTTATGGACCCTTGGAGTCTCCAACACAATAGCCGGCACCTTCGGCAACGAGCAGAAATTAGTGGACTGATTAGGTTTCCGTGCAGCCACAGAGCAGGACGGGTTTGGGCGTGGGGGCCGCTGTCCTGTGGTGTCCAGGTTCTGAAGGTCTTAAGTGTGTTTTCTCTGCTCCCTCCCCGCTTCCATTGTCATTTCTCACCCACAGTTTCCGAGGGACTCATGCTGGCGGGCCACCGCAGGGTAGGGCCGTCCCTGAGTGTACTTCTCTGTGTCCTCAATCTCGAGTAATGACAGCCCTGTGGCATGTCCACTCAGGTGGGATCCCCGCTTTCCAGAGCCGTGTGCACCTGCGCCTGCGGCAGGGCCGAGGCGGTTCCGAGAGAGCAGCTGGACTGCGAGTGGGCTGGGGTCTTGCGCCCCCTTCCTGAAAGTTCTGTGCTGTATTGAGCACTTCAGGGCCTTTAGTGGCAGTCACTGTTTTTTAAACAATGCTGCTTTTATTTTCCTCGGAATAATTTCTTTCTGATGGTAGAGTCCTCATTGTTGCATGTATTTGATGAAATCGGTATTATAGTAAATGCAGGAGTGACTGGGAACCCCAAGCCAGGGTCTCGCTCCTCGCGGGTTTTCACGCAGCGTTGATGGTGACTCTTCCCGGTCACTGATGGGTCGGAGGTTCCCTCTGTCCCCCACTTCTACCACGCAGAGGACTCGGTTCGCATTTCTAACCAACAGCCCTGGAATGTTGAGACACTGTGACCCTCCCCACCTGCCGCTTTGGGAGAGCTGCCTGGGGTGTGGCTGGGGCGGCCGCAGGCAGGGACAGGAGGGAACCCGTCCCAGGCACCCTCACCCCAGGTCTGGCTCTTCAGGTTAAATTTTGTTCCAGAGGCAGAGCCCACGCTGGAGCGTTGGATGTTGTGCATTTGAAACATCTAGATACAGCTTCTAGTTTAAAAGAAAAGTGATGACCAAGAAGAACAGTGTGGTGTGATCCCAGCTTCCTGGTGAGGAGGATGACCAGCTCAGACACCTGAGCCTCAGCACGCACGTGGGGTGCGGATTCCAAGGCAGGACAGTTGTTAAAATCTGGGGATCTCAGCAGAGCGTTTGTCCGAGGAGCTGCGTTTGGCCCGGCGGCCGGATGCCCCTGGGGGCGCTCAGCGTTTCTGGTGGAGCTCTCCTGGGAGAGGTGCAGCCTTCCGGGCTGTCGGGAGAGTCATGTCTGCTGGGGGCGGGTGCGTTGATCTTGGCGCTCTGTTGCTCTTCAGTATCTTTGGGTGAAGTCATTGTGTTTCTTAGTGATTTATTTTTTCCTCCAGTCTGGTCGTAGTATTGGTTTTGAGAAGTCGAAATCAATGGTTTTTATTTTCAGAATTCTAAATCCAGCCACATAAATACCTTGGGTCTGGGCTGAGGGTTTGGCACAGATCGGTGGCTGCTATTTTAGATGTGCCAGGAGTCTTCTTGGAAGTTGCTCACCACCAGGTTTTCTCCAATTAGGCTGTGAGTTCTGGGTTCTAAGAACACTCAGATTAGCACGCCAGGAGCACTGGGTGTTGGTTGTGGACAAGACGATTCTATCCCTGCCGGATTCTGTTCCCCGGGCAGGGACGGGGCCCAGCGAGGAGGTGCTTCTGTGGCCTCTCTCCCTTTCTGAGAGACCCTGGCTCTGGGATACGGGGTGCTGGGCCTTCCTCCCCACCAGCACACCCGGTTAGACCCTGCGCCCAGCCACAGGGCTGTTGCATCCAGGGAGAGGCAGTGCCCTGGCAGCGGCCGCGCTGCCGTTCATCAGGTGGGGAGGGGGACGCCTGTTGTTGCCAGTGCTGTGCTCTCGGAGGTGGGGATCGTTACATGTTTCCGTTGCAGGAAGAAGTAAATTTAACACATCTTAAAAATGTGCTAAAGACCCCATGTTAAAGATAATTATTTGAGCTATGCCAGCATTCAGTCAGGGCACCAAGGATTCCGAGACTGGCTTCAGTTCCCTCCTCTTCCGCACAGCAACACTGGTCTCAGATGATCACATGACCAGGGTCATCTGTGAATGTGACCACAGCAAGGTCACATGTCGACAGGTGCTGGACAGGGCCCTCCCAGGGAAGCCTCTGCGAGTTACCTGTTGCTCTGGGCTCACCCATTGCAAGGGCTCTGAGGGGCAGGGCCGCGGGTCCCCTTCCCTTCCTTCTCTGTCCCGGATGGGGGCTCCATCTCGTCGCCCCTTCCACCCCTACCCTGTCCCCCATTCACCCACCAGGATGAAGCCCTGGCTTAGGGATAAACTTGGGGACGACGGCTGGTGACATCTGGGAGAGGGCACCCAGGGCAAGGTCGGGATGCAAGATTAAACTGGTGGAAACACACATGCATGTATTGTGAAGCTTCCTGGAGATGAGCACCATCAGGACAGCGCGTTATCCGGTTGCTAGTTATCAAGTTAGTTAATGGTAAGGTCAAGCAAGTTACTAAAAATCATGAAGTGTTCTCCAGAGGATGTAAATCAAGTAAACCAAACAAATCTAGACCCCAGGTGTGCATATTGAGCTTGATTTTGAATATCCATCTAAGAAGCTCTTGTATGTGTTTTATATGCCCACAGCGAAAACAAAGGGTGGTCCCTGGCCCATGCCCCTGTGTGCCCCACGGTCATCTCCTGTAGGCGTAGACACCCACGCAGTTACACCTGCTGCCCCGCCCCTGCTCCTCCGGCCTTGCCCCCGTAGCAGGACGTGGTGCCAGCGGACACCTGGCCGCCGCCTCTGGCGCCCCGTCCTCCCTCGGTTCTGGGAGCACCTCTACCCCGGCGTCATCCGCTTCCCCACCCTGGTCCATGTCGCGTCTTCTCTCGCTCAGCGGGAGGGCCTCCCACACCAGCCAGAAAGTGTGACTCATGTCACCTCCCTCCAACCCTTAAAAGCTGCCAGGTGACTTTGCTGTCATTGTAATAAAGCCCAAACTCTACCCCGGCATCACGCCGCACTCTTCCTGTGCCCTCTCCTGCCCTCCTCTGTTGCCCCTCTCGGCTGGCCGTCTTGTCTGCCTCAGTGCTGGCCCTCACCCCCCAGGTCCCAGCTTTTAAAGGGCAGCGCCTCGGAAAAGCCCCCTGACACGTGACCCCCCAGCCCCCTCCCCCACTCACCCTTTACCGCCATCGCCCCGTGTTTCTTGCACGCCATTCCCCAGTCTGTAGTCACAGATCTCGCCGTGGACTTGCTGCCTGTGCTCCAGACTGTCTCTCTGGAAGGCGGGGTCAGGCTGTGTGGGTCATGGATATCTCACTCGTGCGTGCGTAGCACAGCGCCTGGCTCCAGGGACGCTGAGTGAGTGAATGAACATCGTCTGCCCTGGGGGCGGGTGCTGTGAATGGCAGAGGTGCTGTTACCTGTGGGTGGCTGAGCCCGGTAGTCTGTGGACTGTCGGATTCAGGTGCTCTCCAGTTTGGGCTGCTTAGGCTTCCTGTTCTGGGAGCGGGAGGCAGGTGGTTCTGCAAATGCTATGCGGCAGTTACTTTTGGGAAAGGTCATGCCGGAGGTCAGCTCCTTAGAAAGCAAGCTCTAGAAGGACAGTGTTGTGGGCCCCATAGGAGGGTGCATGTAGGATGTTTCCTGAGGCAGGACTGGGAGGAGGGTGGTTCTGGGTTGCAATATAGTCTTCACAAAGGGTGCAGGGACCCTGAGGTGGTGGTAGGGGACTCAGGAGCTGGTTTAGCTCTCAGAGCTGTCCCCGATTAAGCAAGGGGGGAGGGGTGGGCCTTTATGCCCATTGCCAGTCCTCCACTGGAGGAGGTCTGCCCTCCAGGTTCCTTGTCCTTAGGCTACACCACTCCTCAGCCAGGGCAGTCACTGGTGGAGGAGACCCCGCTTGGAGCTGCCAGTCACCAACACTGCCTGCAGCCAGGCCCATGGAGCTGGGAAGGCGTGGTTTAAAGCTGTCATTAAAGGAGCATTAGGAGCAGCAGTACTTGCCATTCCAGTAGGAGGATGTAGACGTTAAATAAAAGAGTTAACTGAGAATGGACTCTAATTAGCTTTTATTCACACACAGAAAATCGCATTTCTGCCAGAAATAAACTTGATTCCTCTGATGTAAGTGCAGGTCCTGTGCGTTGGTCCCTGGC
>RJWJ010005461.1:0-68195 GCA_004363605.1 Indri indri
TATTTTTAGTTGCTCGGCTAATTTTTTCTACTTTCAGTAGAGAGGAGGTCTGGCTCTTGCTCAGACTAGTCTTGAACTCCTGAGCTCAAGTGATCCTCCCACCTCGGCTTCCCAGAGTGCTAAGATTACAGGCATGAGCCACTGCTCCCGGCCTACAACATCATTGTTAATGGATATACAGTAGTCAGTTGTTTGGATATATTATAATTTATTTAATCTTTGTGCTAAACATTTGAACATTTGAATTGTTCTCGTTTTTCTTTTTTCCTGTTTTACTAATGGGCTTCATGTCCGTTGTCCATTTTTCTATTGGGTTCTTTCTTTTTATTTGTAAGGGCTCTCTATATATTAAGTATGCTAACCCTTCACCTGTCATAATTATTACAAATATTTTGGTAAATTTTCCATTTGCTTTTTAATTTTATTTTTGTTTAAAAAGTTTTAATTTTTATATGGTTAAATCTATCAATCTATTCCATTTTATTTCTACCTATTATATCATGCATAGGCAGTCTTTCTCCACACCAAGGTTATATAATACTTACATACATTTTCTCTTATTAGTAGGCTTTTAAGTCAGAATAATACTCTGCCCTATACATTTATGTTTTATTTTTCACGTAGTATTTATTCCATGGGAAACTTATTTTGGAGTAAGACATGAAGTAATGATATAATTGATTTTCTTCCCCAAGTAGTTGGCCAGTTGATTCAATATCATTTTGACTAATTCATTTCCCCCATTGCTTAAAATGTTACCTTTTTATATTCTAAATTCCTACCTATAATGGGGCTATTTCTGGACTTTCTCTTTTGTTCCATTGATGTATATATTTCATTTCCCCTTTTTTGTTTTTTTTGTTTCGTTTTGTTTTGTTTGCTTTTTGTTTGTTTGGTTTTGTTTTTATCCTTCTTGTGGAATGAACACGTTCCCCCTTTTATGGCAAACTGAATTTATTTACTTGCCAGGCAAGAGAACACAAACTAGTCAAAAAAATTAGTTTACTGATTCACTAAAGGAGAAAATGTAGGCTGTGGTCTGTCTATGCCAGAAAGGTAGGGAGTTTGTGATGGTTATGCTAATTTAGAATGGAAAATTTTCATTCTACATAGGACAATAAATCCTAAGTCTTTACATGATTTGTTTTTTTAAAAAAAGCCCCGTTGTTGATTGGAAAGGGCATCCTAGGTCAGTCCAATAAAGGTCTGGCATACCAGAGACTCTAAAATTTCATTTTTTAGCTTCCATTGGTAGGCTGTGCAACATTTATTGATTTTAACTTTTTATTTTGAAATAATAGATTCAGAGGATGTTGGGGCAAAATATAGAGGTTCCTTCTTCCAGTTTCCCCCAATGGCAATATTTTGCATTACTGTTATACAATATCAAAACTAGGAAATTGGCATTAGCACAATCCACACAGCTTATTCAGATTTCAACAGTTTTACATGCACGTGTGTGCTGACAGTTCTTTGCAATTTGTCACACATGTAGATTCACATAATCACAACCACAATCAAAATACAGAACTGTTTCATCACCACAAGGATCACACTTGCCCCTCTCACCCCCATCCCTAATTCTTGGCAACCACTAAACTGTTCTCCATTTCTTTAATTTTTTTCATTTCAAGATTGTTATATAAATGAATCATACAGTAGGTAATCTTTTGAGTTTTTTTTCTTTCCACTCAGCATAATTCCCTTTAGATCCATCCAAGTTGTTGTATCAATAGTTTTTTTCTTTTTTATTGTTGAGTATTATTTCATGGTATTAATATACTACAGTTTGTTTAACTATTCACCCATTGAAGGACATCTGAGTTGTTTCTAGTTTGGGGCTATTATGAATAAAGTTGCTATGAACATTTGTATATAGGTTTTTGTGTGAAATTGAGTTTTCATTTTGGGGAGATAAATGCCCAGGAGTACAATTGCTGGAGTACATTTTTAGTTTTATAAAAAACCTGCCAAATTATTTTCCAGAGTAACTGTACCATTTTACATTCCCATCAACAGAGTATGAGTTTCAATTTCTCTGCATCCTTGCCAGCATTTGGTCTTATCATTATTTACTATTTTAGCCATTTTGATAGGTGTGTCATGATATCGTTGTGGTTTTAATTTGCATTTCCCTGGTGGCCAATGATGTTGAATATTTTTTGTGTGTGGTTATCTATCATCTGTATATCCTCTTATGTGAAATGTTTGTTCATATCTTTTGCCCATTTTTCTAATTGGATTTTTTTAACTGTTGAGTTTTGAGACCTCTTTATATATTATAGATATAAGCCCTTTGATGGATATGTGATTTGCAAGTATTTCATCCCAGTCCAGTTTGTTTTTTCATCCCCTTAACAGGGTTTTTACCAGAACAAAAGTGTTTACTTTTGGTAAAGTCCAGTTCATCAGTTTTTTTCTTTTATGGATGTTGATTTTGGTGTCAAGACTAAGAATTCTGCCTAGCCCTAGATCCTAAAGGTTTTCTTCTCTTTCTAGAAGTTTTATAGTTTTTATGTTTTACATTTAAGTCCATGGTCCATTTTGAGTTAATTTTTGTATAAGGTGTGAGTTGTAGGTTAAGGTTTATTTATTTATTATGAAGATGGGGTCTTGTGTTGTAGCCCGGGCTGGAGTGCAATGGTGTAATCACAGCTCACTGCAACCTTGAACTCCTGGGCTCAAGTGCTCCTTCTGCCTCTCAGCCTCTTGAGTAGCTGGGACTATAGGCAAGCTCTACCGTACCCGGCTAATTTTTCTTATTTTTTGTAGAGATAGGATCTCCATATGTTGCCCAGGGTGGTTTTGAACTCCTGGCCTCAAGCGATCCTCCGAGTGCTGGCCAGAGTTACAGACGTGAGCCACTATGCCCGGCTGAGGTTTATTTATTTATTTTGCTTATGGCTGTTTAATTTCTCCAGCACCATTTGTTAAAAAGGCTAACCTTCCTCCATTGAATTGATTTTGCACCTTTGTCAAAAATCCCTTGAGTATATTGTTTGAGGTTATCTGTGACTCTGTTCCGTTGATCCATGTGTCTACCTCTCCTGTTTTACTTTTTTATTGTTATACATTTTTAGTATATTTTGTTTCTGATAAGATAAGGAAGGTTCTTTTCATTACTCTTCTTTTTCGAAAATGTTCTCGCTCTGGTGAGTCAGTATAGCCTTGGTAAAGGGCATGGGCTCCAAAAACAAACAGTGGCTCTGCCACTTAGGTAGCTAGGTGACCTTGGGCAAGCAAATTAAAATTACTAAATTTCTGTTCTTTCATCTGAAAAGGGAGTTGTGAGAACTAAATCATTTAATGCTTGTAAAGTACCATAATATTTCACACAGAGTAAATGTATTAGTCAGGGGTGTCTAATGTTATAATAAACAACCCTAAAATTTCTTACCTGAAAGAAATAAACTTGCCTCCTGTCACGCAACAGGCCAATGTAGGTATTCCTGGTTGGGCAGCTCCCCTAGCAATTCTCCTCTAAGCTGTGATTCAGGAACCTAGGCTCCTCCATCTTACTTCCAACTTGTGACTTTAGCATTCTCTAGGGCTTTGGAGTTTTTTCATTTAGTTAATGGGAAAAGAGAGAAGGGAGCCAGAGAAGTGCTTGAGAATTTTTTCCCTGCTCTAGAAGTGGCACTTTCTTCCATATTACATTGGCCAGACTTTACTTATACAGACTCAGCTTACTACAAAGGAGGCTAGAAAGAGTGGTCTCTGTACCCAGGAGGAAAAGTAAACATACATATGCACATAGCAACAGTCTCTGACATGTGAAATGTTTAACAGTGTTAGCTGCCATATTAGGGCCTAGACTAGGAAGAGGTCTATCTAAAGTTCAGGAAGTTGAGATGAGAAATGAATGATGAGAAAGTGGCAAGCACACAAGATCTCAGGGAAGTGTTTCAAGCAGAAGAAAGAGTTAAGTGCAAAGGCCTTCCCTGGACTCTTTTTGAATGCATTCTTTCTTCCCTTGTACTTTCCAAATGGTTACTGCTACTGTATAGGAAAGTTATCTTGATGATGAAACATCTTTCCGAACCTCTCCTATTAGTAGTATTGTAATAGTCTTTTTAGTTGACTCTTACTTTTCCAGACAATTAATCTATGTATAATGATAATTTTCTTTTATTTTTAATGTCTATATCTCATATTTCTTATCCTTGACTTATTTATTAACTAATTTCTGAACAGATATGAATAATAGTAATGATAGTGGAGATTTTTGTTTGTTGCCTATTTTGATGGAAATGTAGCCAAAGTTTTAATGTTAAGTTTGAAATATGGTGTTTATGTTTTAACATGCCTTCATTGATACTTTGTTTTTTCTAAGCCAGAAACAGACATTGAATTTTATTAAGTGTTCCTTTATTTTCTCTCAAAGTGATCTTAGATTTTTACTCTTTTTTTTTTTTTTTTGAGATAGAGTCTCACTCTGTTGCCTGGTCTAGAGTGCAGTGGCGTCATCATAGCTCACTGCAACCTCAAACTCAAGTTTGAGGCTCAAGTGATCCTCCTGCCTCAGCCTCCCCAGTAGCTGGGATTATAGGTGCTCGCCACCATGCCCAGCTAATTTTTCTATTTTTTATAGAGAGGAGGTCTTGCTCTTGCTCAGGCTGGTCTCAAACTCCTGGCCTTAAGCAATCCTCCCACCTCAGCCTCCCAGAGTACTAGGATTATAGGTGTGAGCCATTGCACCTGGCCATGGATTTTTACTCTTTTGATCCATTAATGTGATGAAATTTATTTATTGATCTCCTAATATTGAACCATCTGTACATTCTTAAAATCAGCCCTTCTTGATTAGGATGTGTTATTTTGTTAACTTACTACTGGATTTGATTTCTAATATTTTATTTGCAATTTTTTTTGCATCTGTTTTAAAAAATCATGCTGGTCTGTGGTTTTCTTTTCTCGTGTGCTGTGTTTCTTAGGTTTGTTCTCAGGGCTATGCTAACTTTGTAAAATGAATAATGAAGCTTTCCATCGCATTCTTATTTCTAGAATAGATTAGATATTGTTGATTATAATGTATGTATACCTTAAAGTTTTGACAGAATTCATGTCTTAAAATTTACAAGCCTAGGCCGGGCATGGTGGCTCACGCCTGTAATCCTAGCACTCTGGGAGGCCAAGGCGGGAGGATCGTTTGAGCTCAGGAGTCCGAGACCAGCCTGAGCAAAAGCGAGACCCCATCTCTACTAAAAAAATAAGGAAAGAAATTAGCTGGACAACTAAAAATATATATAGAAAAAAAATTAGCCAGGCATGGTGGCACATGCCTATAGTCCCAGCTACTCAGGAGGCTGAAGCAGAAGGATTGCTTGAGCCCAGAAGTTTGAGGTTGCTGTGAGCTAGGCTGACACCACGGCACTCTAGCTAGGGCAACAGAGTGAGACTCTGTCTGAAAAAAAAAAAAGAAAAAAAAATTTGCAAGCCTATGGGAGCTAAATCACCAGCACACACAGGCACAAAGAGATGTAAAGGATATTGGAAACCAAGAAGGGTGAAGGGTGGGAGGGAGGTGAGGGCTGAAAACTTACCTATTGGGTACTATTCTGGTGACGGGCACACTGAAAGCCCCAAATTAAGCACTATACAAAGTATCCAGGTAACAAAAACAGATAAAGGCAAAGTAGTATTATATTTGTTGTTTTGCAAAAAGGTAGCCATCACAAATGGCACAACTATTGATTAGTCATAGCTGAAAATATTTTATGATTATCAAATGATTTCTGCCCTACAGAAACTTACATTTTGTAGACTCTGACACAAATATATAGGACATACCAACACAAATAAAACCATTATAGCAAGAATTCAAACCATAATCAAGACTACACATAGTTGTTAAGTTTATATTACTTAGTAATTTAAAAAAGAGAGTGATAAGATGGTACCTTTGAGGGAATTAAAGGAAAAACATTTTTTAAGGATAAGGGAGCCTTGAATATGTTGGTAGGCCAAAAGAAAAGAGCAACTGAGAAGAGGAGGTATTAGAGAAGAAAGTCAAGGAATAAGATCCTAGAGACTGAAAGAAGTATGATCAAAGGTGCAGATAAAGCTTGGAGAGGAGGGAGAGGAGAAAACAATAGGGAAGGAAAATGGTGTGGTGATAAAAAATTGGGGTTGAGAACAGACGTCATCTTGAATGGCCCAGATTTTGTAATAAATTAGGAGGCAAGATGATGGCTGAGAGCAAAAGTAAGGCTAAGAAAAAAGGAGATCAAGTTGGAGTTTAAGAAAAATTAAGAGGTTTAGAAAACCTGTGATAGGTTGTTCACCAGAAAGTCAATATGAGATGATTTAAAAGGAGTTTAGAGTGTCAGTGAAGGCTCCTAAGATTAGAGAACACTTTTTTGTAATATCTAGCAATGATCAACTGGGAAGAAAGAACAGAGAAAGCAAAGGCCTGGTGGTTACTCAGTGCGACAGTGAGGTATTCTGAAGCACTGTGAGTGTCTTGAATGTCTTCGTACTTGAGCTGGTTACCCAAATAGAAGGAAGAGTATAAAGAAATTTATTCGTTCAGCAAATATTAATTATTTACTGTATACTCTTCACCTTTAGTAGATTTGTTATCATATTTCTGGAAACAATTCCCTAATCTGCAGTCTCAATCCTGATTTCTCTCTTGATTTTAGAGCCCAGTCTTCCAATTGCCTGTAGGGCAACTCTGCTTTGATGCCCCGTATCTAAAATTGAATGCTTCAACTCCCTCCCAAACCTATTTCAATACCTGATTACCCCATTCCTGTTAATGTTGTTATTACCTTTCTAGTCTCTCAGGCCTGAAACCTTTGAGTCATCCCGAACTTTTCCTCTCTCTTCCTTAGTGTGTCATCAAATTCTGTCACTAAAAACTTCCTCTGAATTATTTCTCCTGGCTTTTCTTTCTTTCCATTGCCAAAGCAATAATTCAGGCTTCACTTCATTTCGTGCGTGTACTTCTGTGCATTCTCAACCGGTTTCCCTGCCTCCAGGCTCTACCCAGTCCAGTCAGTCCTACATCCCACTCCCAGATTAATCTTTGTAAAATGTCAGTTTGATGAGTCACTCATCATCTCAAAAATCTTCAAGGAGGCTGTGGTAGAGTCCCCAAGGAAACAAGAAGACCTTAGAGAAGCTCGCATTCCAATGAGAAAGGGGGCAGTTAAGGTACTGAGGAGGAGATGCTGATTTAGGGAAGGCTTTCCTGGGGAATGACAAGGGCAGAGAATGGTCGGGAGGAAGTTGTGAAATACCAGGGTTTAGGGAAATAGGTTGGAGGGAAAGAGGTGATGCCAAGGATATTCAGGACAGTTCAGAGGCCTAGGAGAACAGGAGTGTATCACAGAGACCAAGGTAGGCAAGGATGCCAAGGAGCACAGTGAGTAAAATGGATTCTTCCCTGGAGATAGTCCGCTGGATTTGTCAATTAGGAGTCAGAATAAGAGCAGTTTCAGGGATTGCAGAGGCTACAATGGTTTCAGAAATAAAGAGAAATAAGAAAGTAGAAACAAAGAATGCAGATTTTCTTTTTATTTATTTATTTTTTGAGACAGAGTCTCACTCTGTTGCCCTGGCTAGAGTGAGTGCCGTGGCGTCAGCCTAGCTCACAGCAACCTCAAACTCCTGGGCTCAAGCGATCCTTCTGCCTCAGCCTCCCGAGTAGCTGGGACTACAGGCATGCGCCACCATGCCCAGCTAATTTTTTTTATATATTTTTAGTTGTCCAATTAATTTCTTTCTATTTTTAGTAGAGACGGGGTCTCGCTCTTGCTCAGGCTGGTCTCGAACTCCTGGGCTCAAACAATCCGCCCACCTCAGCCTCCCAGAGTGCTAGGATTACAGGCGTGAGCCACCGCGCCCAGCCTATTTATTTATTTTTGAGACGGAGTCTCACTCTGTTGCCCAGGCTAGCGTGCCGTAGAGACGAGGGTCTCGCTCTTGCTAAGGCTGGTGTCGAACCCCTGAGCTCAAACAATCCACCCGCCTTGGCCTCCCAGAGTGCTAGGATTATAGGTGTGAGCCACCGCGCCCGGCCCAGATTTTCTTTTTAAAATGTTGGTTGAGAAGAGAGGAGAAACAGTGCTCAGGATAAAGGGGGTTGTACTTAAGTTTCCCCCCACAATGAAATAGACCTACACTAGTTTACAGCGCAAGGGCACAGACCCCAGAGATGAAGGAGAGGTTGATATCAGATAGAGGGAACACGATTGATGGAGCAAGATCCCTAAAAAGGTCTGAGGAGATAGAATCTAATCAGGAAAAAAAAAAAGTCTTTGTACATTTATAATCATCCTCTTACTGTATACATGTGAATCCTGTATATATGGTATGGTTGTGTATGGTTAAGATAATAGTGTATTATGAAATGACTAGATGAATTTTTGCAACTTGAAGGGGAAGCAGCTGGATGAATCATTTCAGGAAACTAGAAGTTTTCTGTAACCTCAGCTTGAAAGAGCTAAATCATTCACTGAAGTCCAAAGGTATTATTCACTATTGCAATGAAAATCAGTTGGGGCTTAAGAATGTTTTCAGACTGGAAACTGGATGTATTAGTTTTAGAAAACTAAAACTGTTGCTGTTGTAACAAACTACCACAAACTATATGGTAGGTCAGAAGTCCAACACAGGTCTCACCATGCTAAGATAAAAGTGTAAGCCTGGCTGTGTTCCTTCTTGGGGCCTCTTGGGGAGAATCTGCTCCCTTGCCTCTTCCGGCTTCTGGAGACCACCACATTCCTTGGCTTGTGGCCTCCTTTCTCCATCAAAACCACCAATGTCACATCTTTTCTTCAATCATCCCATCTCTCTGACCATTGTCAGGATATGCTGGGCCCACCTGGGTAATACAGGCTAATCTCCCTATGTTAAGGTCCTTAACCTTAATCACATCTGCAAGTTTCTTTTGACGTGTAAGATAACATATTCACAGGTTCTGGGAATTAGGATGTAGACATCTCTGGAGGCTATTAGTCTGCCTACCACACTGGAACGGAGTGTGAAGTCCTTATTTTAAGAGGAAAGTTTGAAATGAGAAAAAGAAAGGTGTTTATTAGTATACGGGAATTTGTTTTTTTTGTTTGAATCAGGCAAGATGCTTGTTCTGGTAGGTAAACTGGCTCCTAAAGGCCAGGTATCTGGTGTCTAAATGCTAAGTTATTGAGAAATTGTTTACTGGTAGCTTGAAGCGAAATTTATGTCTTTTAGCTGAAAAAGAGAAATTTCAGTTGTGCTAAGGAAATAAAGAGATGGGTATGCTGACCCAAACAGTTGAACTAGAGAAAACAGAGTGGTAGCATGACTCCTGGTTTCTAGGTATGATGATGGCAACAGAAATAAAAGGGAGAAAACCCTAAATGCTTTTATTTTATATGAGTCTGTAGCATCAGCACGTTTCATTATGAACTGTAAGGTTAGAATTTAGCAAAAATACATTCAGAACTGGGTTCTGAATTTTAACTGCTTAGTTTTCTCTCCTTCCATAATTGCCAATATGTATGCACAGTTTGCCCTTGAACAACACGGGTTTGAACTTGTATATAAGGATCAGGCATGACATATGAAACCTGCCCAGACCAAGGGCCAACTTTTCCTATAGGGGGTTCCACAGGGCTGACAGTAGGGCTTGAATATGTGCAGATTTGGTTATAGGAGGGCAGTCCTGGAACCAGTCCCCCTTATGGCAACATCATTGTCACAGTAATAGTTGACAATTGTATATTAAAACCTTCCATGCACCTTTTTCTGTACCCTGTTTTTTTTTAACTTCCTCATTTCTACATACTATTTCATTGTATGGATATAGCACAATTTATGTAATATGGACATTTCCGTTGGTTTTAATATTACGCTATTCCTAATAAAGCCAAAATAAAGACTCTCATTATATTCAAATATATTTGTGGGGTTATCTTCCTGGAGATGGAACTTCTTGTTAAAGTTCCTAGAGACGTAACTTCTATGTGCATTTGTAATTTTGGATAAATATTGCCAATTTGCCCTCTATAGACGATATGCCTTTTCTGCACAGACTTACCCACATATGATGGTGATCTTTGCCTATCTGAAGGATGAAAAATGTCATCTCAGTGTAGTTTTAATTTGCACTTCTCTTATTATGAGTGAGGTTGAGAATCTCTTATTTTATTTTATTATTTATTTAGGTTTTAGAGATGGGGTCTCCCTCTATCACCCATGTTGTAGTCGGCGGCATGATTATATCTCATTGTAAGCTTGTACTACTGGCTCAAGAGATCCTTCTGCCTCAGCCTCCCTGGTAGCTGAGACTACAGGCAGGTGTCACCACAACTAATTTTTAAAATTTTTTGTAGAGACGGGTTGTTGCTATGTTGCCCAGGCTGGTCTCAAACTCCTGGCTTCAAGTGATCAACAGAGCAAGACTCTATCTCAAAACAAACAAACAAACAAACAAAAAAACCAAAAACCATTCTTAATCATTACAAGTTCTAAATTGTTTAGTACATAGGATCAAGTTCCCTGATTCAATTTACACCTGAGCTAGATTAGCAACTCAACCTGTGGAAATACAGGATCCAAGTAAGAAGCTTGGATTTTGGAGTTGCTAAGACTAGAATTCAGGCTTTTTTTTTTTTTTTGAGACAGAGTCTCAATTTTGAGCTGTATGACCTTGGGCATGCTACTTAATTAACCTCTCTGAGCCTCAGTGGCTTCGTCTGTAAAATGGAAATAATTAGTACTTAGTTTGAGGTGACAATTTCATGAGATGAAATGATTTATTTAAAGCCCTTAGCACCATGCTTGACAAGTTGGAAGCATTCTTTAAATGTCAGCTATTACTATGATAATGATGATGCCATAGACTAGTCTTTCAAACTCTACTACCATCCCATAATTCATGACTCTAATCAGAAGGGGTTCAATAAAAAGATGTTTTCCAAATTTGCCAACATTACCACTTCCATCCATATCAACAATCCAATCTCCTCTGACCACACAGTAGTTCTCAAGCTTGGCACAGTACATTAGAATTACCAGAGTAGATTTTTAAACTCCCAATGCCTGGGTCCCTACCCTACCCAGGTGGGGTAGGGACCCAGGCATTGGTAGGTTTCAAAAACTCTTCAGGTGATTCCAATGGACAGCCAACTTCTACTAATAGAAGAGTAGATTAACAAGAAAATTATATATTATCAGATCCAAGGAAAGAGTAGTGTGGTCTAGAGAGATTAACTGGACAAGGAGTCAGGAGACCTGGATTCCGGTTGCTCAGCTTCAGTTTCCTCAGGTGCAAAATGAAAGAATTAACTGAGTTCTCGAGAGTTTCTTTCGGCTCTAAGTGATACTGTCTCACCAAACCACCTAAGCTTTTCTTATGATAGCCAACAGGAAGCAGGAAGATTGTTCTAGCTCAAACTTTTAAAATTTATATTCCATAATCTTGTTTTGTCTTCACCTAAGGCAGTATAGTTTCTCAAAATTGAGATTTTTATCAAACTATGTCTTGATAATATTAGATTAATATATGTCCCGCCTAACTAGCACATTTACATTTTACACTGGTGTCTTCACCCAGAAGGGTAACTAATGGAGATTATGGGGTTGCGTTTTGAGACTGGTGAGGATATGTTGGAGCATGAGTTCTTGGTTGCCCTTCAAATCATGCCCTGTGGACGACTTCATTTAGGACCTATCCTGGGTCTTCCTTTACATTTTCTTCTAATCTTTTATGCTTCTCTTTTTGCATTATGTTACTCATGAGCATTAAGACTCACACATTGTTTGTATTGGTTGTGTTTACATCATCTCTTACAAGATTGTACATTTTTTTGAGGACAGGATACATTTATGTTGTATCCCTTACATGAGGTAGTACAGTATCTTGGCACACAAAAGGAGCTTGATAAATGTTAAATTAAATTAAATTCTTAAAAAATTAAATAATTTTAATGTCATTGCTTTCTCTTCTTTTTCTGTGCTACTTTAGCTTTCATAGTTTCCTTCCAATTTTTGCTTTACACAAAGTCCTATTTCCTGACAGCATAACTACTTTCTGAATACAGCAATGAGCTTTTTACTCTCAAAAGCTAAGTAGTAATTAATAAAGCAAGGAAGTAATCATGATACCAAAATAAGTAAGCTTTTAATAGTAAATGTGTAGAATAACTTTAAATGTTACTTGATGAGGCAGTTTAGGTATGCTATTAAGTACTATAAATACATTAAAACTAAACTTTTGAACATGTTAATTATAATTTTCTAAACTTATATTGTTCTGAAATAACAATGAAGTGTGTATAACATTAAATATCACAAATCATTAAAATCCTATGTATGTAACTCAGAATTGAGTTATGATAGTACTGAAATATGAGTATGATAGTGGGAAAATTGAGTATGATAGTTTTTGATGAAATAGAGTAAAATTTCAATTTTAAGTTAGTATAAGAAAAAATCCAACTGTTTAAAATCTTGTGTTTAATAATTAAAATATTACTGCTTTTGATCATGATTTTAACAAAGTAATTTTAACTATCGAACAATGAGATCTAGTATATAAATACTTAAGTATTCAGAGAGAATTTTATCTGTTTTTAGCTTAACAGTTAAATTGGGATTTTGAGTTGTGAGGGTTGACACTTCAGTATAGGTTGAAAATTACCCATCCTCCTTGTCCCCATTTTGAGTCTACCTTTGTGAGCTCCAAATTTTTCACCTGGGAAATTAATAGATACTTTCTAGGTAAGGAATTCTAACTTGTCACTCAGTATACTAGTTGGAGGCAGGTTTAAAACACCCAATCTTTAAGTGCATACTTTTTTGAAGAATTTGTCCAGGCTAAAAGTATTTACTTGCTAATGACAGCATTTCTAAACTTCTGTGACTTTTATGTTCATAAAGTAAGGTGCATAACATTATTAATGAGTTTTAAAACACGTGGAGAATATAATGTCTTTCACAAATGTTTATTTTGCTAGCTGTATGAGTAGCCAAAAGCAGCCAAAGTTGTTCAAAAGTGGTAGCTCTTGATTTAAATAGATTTCTTGTATTTTCTGCTCCAAAGTACAAATGTACTTAATTTGAAGATATAAAGCTAATCCACATTATTTCTGTAACTATTATCATTTCACAGCATGGGTAATTAGAAGAAATAAAGTCCTTTGTTGAATGTTCTTCAAACTTACTTTTAGACTCATTCTTACACGTAAATCTGCAAATAAGCAAATGTCAAGGGCAGCAGCAAAAAAGACGAATATTTAGGACAAAGCTAGTTAAAAGAAACAAACTAGTAAACACTCTGAGTTACTTCTAACTTCAAAAATTCTTTTGAATTCAAGTCACATGTATTATGTACATTGAAACTGGTTTCCTAAATAAAAATTACTGATACAGGAAAGTTGCTTTAGGGAAAAATTTCACTAGTAAATCCATAATCTTTAAAATTCTAATTGAATTAAACATTGATCCTTTGTAAATACATCGGTGCAAATATTACTTTTTAAAGGTGTGTTATTTAGTTTTATCTATGTAGGAGTCCTTAGGGGCATGATGACATTTTCTAACGTATACTTTTCTGGTCTTTTCCTTTGCTATCTAAATTGAATTTGCTATCTAAACTGAATTGCCCTAAGGATTAAAAAGAACTGATATCAAGAAAGGTATTTTCTGTTCAAGATGGATGTTTACACATGTAAAATATTTTTAGAGATATGAATCCTAATTCTGAAGAAGAAAAATATCAAAAAAATTTATTTCTTAGTCTTCCTTTCTCTTCCCATCTTTAAAATCCAAGTTAAATCGTAATTGGAATCCCTTTCCCATCGTGTAGCCAAGCGTTGGTGCCTCACATGAAGATGATGGCTTCACTTTGTTAGCCATGTGTTTATGAAAACCCAGCGCTTTCCCTAGATCTTTTGGCTGATAATCTCAAACATGGAGGATGCTTCTGATTCTTCGCAAGGGGTTGCTCCATTAATTAATAATGTAGCTCTCCCAGACTCTCCGCCGTCTCTTCCTGTATCAGTGACAGGCTGTAAAAGTCATCGAGTAGCCAATAAAAAGGTAGAAGCGAGAAGTGAAAAGCTCCTCCCAACAGCTCTTCCTCCTTCTGAGCCGAAAGTAGATCAGAAACTTCCCAGGAGCTCCGAGAGGCGGGGAAGTGGCGGTGGGACGCGATTCCCCCGCGCGCAGCCGGGCAGTGGCAGCGGGAGAAGAGGCGGCCGGGGGCGCGGCGGGGCTGGCGAGAAGAGACCCCCCCGGGAGGAGCGAACCTCCCCTCGCTGTCTTTGTAGTTGCGAAGGTGGAGAAGTGGCAGTCGGCGTGCTAGCAGGTGAGGGGCTCAGTGCGGTCGCTCGGGAGCCGGCCGGCGCCGGCTGGGAGGTGTAGGCGAGCTGGGGAACAAAGCGGAGCGCCGCCCGGGTCCGCCCGCGGCCAGCGCCCTCGCGGCGTTGGGCCGCCCGACCGGCTGCGCGCCGAGCACGTTGTGAGCCTAGTGGCGGCGGCGACGGCAGGCGGGGAGCCGGCGCTGGGGGAGGGGGCCGCGGCGGCTCCCGCACTGCCCGCCCGCGGCAGGGTGTCCGGCCCCATTGTGAGCCCGCGGCGGGGCGAGAGGAGGTAGGGCGCGCTCCGAGGGCAGAGGCGGTGCCGGCTCCGCTCGCTCGACACCCCGGCAACTGCAGGAGCGAATTCGGTAGCAGCCGCGGCGCGTCACACAAAAGGCAGTCGAACTTCCCCCAGCGCGCGGACCGGCCGACGCTGCTGCCGAGCGCTCCCCACCTTACCGGCTTTTCTTTCCCTCCAATTTTGATAGGGAAGCGGGGCCGACGCGGGCGGCCGAGGGTCGGGGCGAGCCCGCAGGCGTACAGGAGATGCCGCTGCTTCACCGAAAACCGTTTGTGAGACAGAAGCCTCCCGCGGACCTGCGGCCCGACGAGGAAGTTTTCTACTGTAAAGTCACCAACGAGATCTTCCGCCACTACGAGTAAGGGCCGGGCCAGGCGCAAGGGGTACGAGGGAGTGTGGGGACTCTCTCCAGCGCCCTTTTGTCTCTCCTTTTCCTCGCTCTGGACTTCTGGCGGGGCGACTTGAAAGTGACCGGTGGCCACGGTCCCGCATTCTCTGGTCCCCTCTACCCCAAGCCCGACCCGGAGAATGCGTGGGGCCAACTGGCCGCGGCGGGCGTGGGGAACGCGTGTCGGGGCGGAGGAGGCTGGTGTCCCCTTCAGCCTCGGGGACCGCTCCTAGCCGCTGCTGTCGCTCACCCGCCCGGCCGCCTGGCCGCCGGGCGGCGGAAACTCCCTGCTTCGCCCCTCCCCGCCGCGACCACACGCGCACTCCGGGGCCAGTTCCGGGATCCCCTCCTGGCGGCCGGGGGATCCCCGCTCGGGTCAGCTGCTCGGGGCCGCAGTCCCCCGGCCTGGGGAGGGAATCCCTGCCTCCGTGGGCAGGAAACGGCTATGCTGGGCTTCGTTTCCTCCGTCGGGAGTAGGGTCTGACGTTGGAGCTGCCTAGCGTAGGGGTGGGAGGGAGCGGAGTTGAGATTCCCTCTAGCAGGGAGGAGGAGGCTTTCCAGCGGGCCAGGGGCGGTGGGGCCCGGGACACGAGAGCCTCCGCGGGCGGCCTACCGTCCGCGCTGGTAGGCCTAGGAGTGTGTGACGCGAGCCATGCGCTCTGTCACCGCCTCTTCTTGGTGACTAACTCCTGTCCCCGGGGAACTCAGCGTCTCCGCCCCCGGGAGACCGGTGAGGAAGAAGTCGGGGCTGGGCGAGGGGAAGAGGAAGGGGGAAGGGAGTAGGGCCTTAGGCTCCCCTGGTTTTCACTTTCGCGTAGCCTGGAGCTCGGCGGTGGAGTGGGGGGAGGGGGTTAAGACAAGTTCAACTCCAGCCAGTCGCCTCTTTATCCCCCTGTGCATGTGCGCTGCTTGACATGTGCCATTCGCTATTGTTTTGATAAGAACCCGGAGCTGCTGCTGGTGTCGTTTCAACCTCTAAATTTTCAGTCTGTCGCTTGATTTATCCCGAAAGATCTCCTTGTCCTGTGACACGAAGCAGTGGGATATGTTTTAGCGATCTGTGTTTAAACAGGATCTCCAAGTGAGAACCTGAGTTGATCAATCACTGGAACAGCCTGATCCTCCCCTCCTCTAATGCTTTATCCTCTCTACTCAGAAAGAATCCCTTTGTGGCTTAGAAACCAAGTGTTAAAGCAACCAAATACATTGCGTGTAGGATGCACTTTTTCTGAGTAGGGGCTTGATCGAAGGAGGGCTTTAGGCAAACTCTGCACCTGTCTGAGAAATGAGTATTGAGGTTAGAAAAGTTCCTTGGAGCGTTTATTTTTAAGTAAGCCCTCTTTTTCTTCAGCTCCACAGAAAGGGGGTTACACATTAAACATGTTCTATCTAGAGAAGTACATAGTACTTTTCTTCAGACTGTACTTTTAAGTAGGAGTGCACATCTCACTCTGCTCCTGTATAGACTTGTTTTGTTACTAAAATAGAGTTCACTCTTTAACTACTTAAGTGAATTTGGATTAGGTAACTGGACAAGGATGATGTCTTGCCTTTTTTTAAGGGTGTAAGCTAAAGTCCTTGCTAACAATTCTTAATTTAAATAAAAATTGTATTTAAGATTGCCAACAAAATAGTAAACAGGCCTAAATTTCAAACTGTAAACAGTCTTGTTTTTTAAGAGGTTCTCCTCACTCTACGGAGTAGGGTGAATATTCGCTATTATCCTTTGTGAATTAAACATTTTTCATGTACTTCGGTTCTTGAGAGGAATTAACCATGGAGAAATCTGAAGTGCTAAAATAAAGGAGATATTTGTCATTCCAAACCTGTCTATCTTCCATTAATATTAAGGAACTGTATCCTTTGTAGTCTCATGACATTTAAACATTTTTAAATAACTAGGTTTTTAAATTTTTTGTTTTTTCCCTGTGCTGAAGTGTTTAGGTGTTTAGAAATTATAGGCAATCCAAGAGAGATGATTGGTTTGGGGGCAAAGATATTTGATCGTTTACTCTGAACAAAAGCAGTATTACTGGTGTTCTTAGGTATTAATCTTCAGGACTTTGGACAAAACCAATTTTGGCAAAATTGGAAGAATGCCATTTAATCATATTAAATTTTGAATTACTTTCTGTTAAATAATTACAAAAAGATCTTTCCAAAAATGCATTCATGGTGGTCTGTAGTATTATGGGAATCTGACCCTTGGCACAAGTCTGGAGAAACTATGAAGGAAACCTCTCTTTTCACTCATTCATTAAATCACTGGTTGGTTTATGTGAACTTATTTGAGGATCAGCCTTTAAGTGCATAATTTTGAATATTTTTCTTTTGTATTTGTCTGAAGACCACTGTGCTCACCTGTTTGCTTAGGTTTTTTATTTCTTCAATATAAATTTCTCTACTTCAATCAGTCTCAAAGAGATTTTCTACACCTCCCAGTCTTATTCGCTTCCAACACAATACACAGTATAACTTTTGCCTCTAACTCTGGTAAGTAGAGGTTGCCAGTGCCTTTTCTTTGGGTCCATCCTAGTTTGTCCTAAGCCAGTGACCTTTTAATTGCTAAATAGTTTTCTGTCTCTATCTTATGTGATATTATAGCCTACTTCCTCTTTGTCCTAAGCAGCAATAATCACCCCCTCCATCTTTTCTAGTGTAATGTCATATTATGGCCTTGTAATGCAGTGTATTTGTTGCCTCACATTTTGTCTTCTCTAAGACTCTGAATTCTTGAAACAGGGACTGTGACCAGGATGTATCTTCAGTGATTACACAGCACAAACTCCTTTATTTCGTTTGTTTGAACTACATTCTCCTTAACTAATTGCTAACTCCTATTTGACCTGCTTTCATAAGTAAAGAAGACTCATTAAAAATGGCACATTAACTACAGGCAGCAAATGTATAAGATAAAGTGCATAATTTAGTTCCTTAAATAAGATAAAAATTTATTCTGTAATTTTGGTTAGGTGACAACAATTTTGTTTTTTATTTTTGCCTGTGGACTGTTCAAAAATGGAAGAGTCAGGTCTGAATATCAAATTCTAGATTCAGACTATACTTTTAAGTAGGAGTTACACATCTCACTCTGCTCCTGTATATTGTTGTATTACCCAGTGACTTAATCTCCTAAATAAAATAACTTTTTTAGGCATTTAGATACTTGGATTGGAATACACTTTCCATGTTTTTGTGAGTCCCACCTTCTATGCAGAATGTGGGAATCTCATCCACAACATCACTAACAATCCAGCTTATATTCCATCCTGGCTCTCCAGTGGAAGAGGTTTGACTAGCTGATAAGGCCTCCTATTTTCATTGTTCATTATTTCTCACTTGTTAATTCAGTCCTTTCAACAGCTCCCTTTTACGGATGAGGAAACTGAGATTGGGATGGGGGGCATAAGTCCATAATCATAGTATCCAAAATTACATATCTAGCAATTGATGAAACTAGAATTCTAACTCACATCACTGGGATGCTAGAGTTAATGCTCTTCTTACTATTTACTATCACATGGTGCTTATTATGGAAAACTCTTCCTCATATCTGTTGAAATTTATAGAAGTAGCGCCAAGAAAATAGGGACATTGCCTGGAATGCAGGCTGGCTGCCTAGATCTTTGTGTATGTACCACTCTTTTCTGTCTGCTCAGACATTTGCCTTCTTTACTACAGCCCCAAATGATTAAGCTGTAGGTATTAAATGGACACCTCAGAATGCCATCAATTTATAGTAGGGAAAAATGGCTTTCACTGACCAGTTGCCGTACTGATGATTAGTTATGTGAGAAATTTAGTTATAATTAAAGGCTATTTGATGGACATGGGGTTTTCAAAGGAAATTGGGTTATCTTCATAGCTAATGTCTTCAAATTAGGTGTTAAGTTCTTCTTTAGGAATAAGTCTGCCACATGGTCCTAATACTTGAGTCAACGAGTTCTTTTTCTTGGATGATATAGCAGAGATTCCTAAATGCTTTTATTTTTTAGTGTTATCTGCTTAGCAGGCTACTATGTTTTGTATTAATGCATCCTTCAGACAAAATCAGTTACTGTAGTGCAACAAGCTAGTCCAAAACTTAGCTACTCAAAATAACGAACCATTTTACTTGCTCACTATTCTGTGGATTGTCACTTTGTTTTCTGCTGGTCTCCTCTTTGCTCACTCACTTAGCTGCAGTCAGGCTAGGCTGAGGCTGGTTGGAGTAAGAGCCTCAGTCAGAGGTCTGGGACCTCAGCTGGGATGGTTTTTTATCCTCAGGAAGCTAGCCTTCCTGCTTCTTGTGGTGGTCTCGGTTTCAAGAGGTGAGAGCGGAAGTCACTCAATGTCACTTCAATATTATGTTGGTCAAAACATCACAAGGCCAACTCAGATTCAAAGCATGGTGAAATAGACTCCACCTCATGATAAGAGGAACATCAATGTCATACTTCAAAGGAGCCTGCACACCTTGAGCCCTTGATAGACTTTGCAGTCTGTCATGAACAGTCGATACAATTTTATACTTGGGCCATCTTGATTGGATTTGGGGTGTTCACTGATAACCTAACTGATTTTATCCATCAAAACAATGAAAACCATCCTAAGATCTTGTGGATATTCCTATTGCTTGCCCCTGTACTACCTACAATAATGATGCAAATTCTTTCCTCTTAGAATTTCTGTAGTCCTGTGTGTGCCCTCAGGAGCTGCCAAGAAGTATCTTTAGATATCTAAGATAGCTAATTCTGCGTGTTCCCAATTTTCTCTTCTTTAAACATTCTCAAAGACTTTTAGGTATTCCTTTGGCACTGTTTTTTACCATACTGGTTATTCTCCTAGGATCTCACTGCAATGTGGTACCTGAACAATAAGAATTGATAACTATTTTTTTTTTTTTTGAGACAGGGTCATACTCTGTTGCCTAGGCTAGAGTGCCGTGGCATCAGCCTAGCTCACAGCAACCTCAAACTCCTAGGTTCAAGCGATCCTTCTGCCTCAGCCTCCTGAGGAGCTGGGACTACAGGCATGCGCCACCATGCCCGGCTAATTTTTTCTATTTTTAGTTGTCCATCTAATTTCTGGTTTTTTTTTTTTGTTTTTTTTTTAGTAGAGACGGGGTCTCGCTCTTGCTCAGGCTGGTCTCGAACTCCTGAGCTCAAACAATCTGCCCGCCTCGGCCTCCCAGAGTGCTAGGATTACAGGCGTGAGCCACCACGCCCGGCCCATAACTATTTTTTGAGTGCACATACATTATGGGGGTATTCACTTAGAATTAACTCATTTGATTTTTCTCAATAACAGTTCATGGAAGATTCTATCCCATTTACAGAAAGGGAACCAAGTTCAGAGAGGTTATGTAACTTACCCAAAGTTGCATTCTGAAAGTGGTAAAGCTGGGATTCAGACATTTTCCTCCCTACTTCCCATTTATATGTGTACTTTCTCTGTCTAGACACACATAAAAATAAATGTGGAATGCCCATTGAGAGTAGACTGCCCATTAAACATTTGTTTATTCTTGTCACTATACTTTGGGCAATCTTTGGAGATGCTGAGATCATTTGTCCCTCTAGTGAGAAATGAATGACTACAACACAGTGGCATAAAGTCACATATGTGTTGTGGAGCCAGTAACTGTTTATCGGGGAGTTGGGGAATCCCTAAAATAGGAGATAATATCTGAGTTGGGTCCTGAAGGAAGGAGCTCACAAGACACAAAATGGGGAAGAAAGAGAGTCTTGGCACAAGGGATACTCTAAAGAATCATTTTTAAGTAAGGAAAACTGTATAAGAAGGCATAGAAGTGTGACTTCGTAGGTGTTCCTCTGATGCTGTTTCTCTACCATACTGGTTATTCTCCTGGGATCTCTGCAGATGTGCTGCCTGAACAATAAGAATTGATACTATTTATTGAGTGCAGGTATATTATTTTCACAGCCATTATTGTTAAGGTGGGACTTTTACATCCAGTACTAGTATCATGTTTTACCTTCGTTGATGTCCATTTAGGTTTTAGTTTCTAGTTTTTAGTGTCTGACTCTAAGGCAGCACTAAATAAAATGGAAAGTAAAATTTCATTAATGTGTTTTCTTAATTTAACCTTGTTTTTTATTAATCAGAAGTTTTCCCTGACCATCTATGAATAAATATAAAAAATAGAATTTTCATCTAGCCGGCATTTCTCTGTTTAATATAAAGCATGTTAAGGCCTGCCACGCCCATGATCTCCTAATCACCTGTTCTTGTAACCCTGTCAGTGAAGGAAATTGTTAGAACAACCCATGTTGTCTTCTAGCAATAATTACTTTTTTTTTTTTTTTTTTTGAGGCAGAGTCTCACTCTTTTTGCCCGGACTAGAGTGAGTGCTATGGCATCAGCCTAGCTCACAGCAACCTCAAACTCCTGGGCTCAAGTGATCCTTCTGCCTCAGCCTCCCGAGTAGCTGGGACTACAGGCATGTGTCACCATGCCCGGCTAATTTTTTCTATGTACATATATATTTAGTTGTCCCGACCATTTCTCTCTATTTTTTGGTAGAGAAGGGGCCTCGCTCTTGCTCAGGCTGGTCTCGAACTCCTGACCTTGAGCGATCCACCAGCCTCGGCCTCCCAGAGTGCTAGGATTACAGGTGTGAGCCACCGCGCCCGGCCTACTTTTTGAAGTTTGTAAGCTATACTTTCTATCTCTTGCATATAATATGCTGTTTAAGTCAGGAATTATATTAGTTTTTAACCCATGGCTGTATTTCTCAGTTACGCTAATTATTGTTGTGGGCCTGGGAGTCTGCCATGTCCCTTAGTAGATCTTTTCCACTGAATTGTGCTGGATCTTTCTTATGTCATATCTGGTTAATAATAGTCTTGGTCCTTAAGTAGAGTACACTTTGTGCTTTATCTGAATTGTATTTGATTTCTGATTTATATGTCACTTAATCTTCTGCTAGGTTTTTAGTTTTCCTAATACCCAGCAAATTAACAGTATGTTGTCCTTTGGTTGATCCATTAGTTCACCAGAGAGTTGGCTGACTTTGTATTATAGGTGTGTTCTTAGAAAAGTACCTGCCTTGCAACTCAAGAGCAATTTTTCCTTATGAAATAATGGTAACGAGGAAGAAGTCATCAAGTTTTTTCTGTAAAGGGCCAGATAATCAGTATTTTAGGTTTTGCTGGCCATAGCGTCTCTTCGACCTATCCAACTCAGTAATCGTAGTGAGAAAGCAATTACAGACAGTAACTAACTGGGTGTGGCTGTGTTCCAATAATACTAGAAAAGCATATAGAGGGGCTGGATTTGGTTTCCAGGCCAGTATTATGCTCACCTCTAGTAGAGAGGATTATTGAAGGAATACAGTTGTAAATCAGACATAATCTATATTAGCCTAACTTTATATTCATATAAAAAACCTTGTATTTTATAATTTGTTTTGCTCACAGTAGTAAAACATGCTTCTTATAAAAGTTTCATTATTTATATTCTTATAACATAGAAATTGAAGAGGCACCATAACCAATCCCCTGATAGAGATCAGTATTATTAACAAACTCTACACATTTAAAAAACTCCACACATTGTATGCATGTATATGATGAACAGGTGAAGTATGAGCAGAATTACAGAAGTGGAAGAAAGTGAAGGTGTGTAATGTTAGAGATCGTGCTGTGCTGTTCGGGGTTGATGAGTAGATAGCCTGAGAGATAGCCCTTGGACTTTTTTTTTCCCCTTGCATTAAAATGGCCTCTTGTAGAATGTGCCCTGGTTCCTGATTTCTGAGGGTAGATCTTTGTGTATAGCTAGGCCATAATGTAACAATAACTTTGTGGAGTAGATAGACACAAAGGAAACAAACAGCACAAACATTTTGCATGAGATAGTAGAAACCTTATGGGTATAGAAGGGCAGCTGTGTATCTCTGGTTACTAACTATCCTGTTTTTCTGCCTGGTAACACCTTCAATGGAGACTTGTGTCATTTGTGCCATTTGCTTTTCTTCGTATTTTTAGACAGCAGTAGCCATCCCCCTGCCATGGCATCAAATACCCCAGGCACCTAGCTTCCGTGGCTAGAGCTATGCTTTTCAATACAGGAGCCATTACTTGGCCATGTGGGTTATTAAGCACTTGGAATATGACTAGTCTGAATTAAAATGGGCAATAAATGTAAAATACTCATTGGAGTTTAAAGATTTAGTACAAAAAAAAGATGTAAAATATTTCAGTTTTTTTCTGTTGATTACATGGTGAAATGGAATTATTTTGATATATTGGGTTAAAAATACATACATAATTAATTTCATTAGTATTTCTTTTTAAATTTTTAAAAGTGACCACTGGAAAATTTAAAATTATCCATGTGGCTAGCATTTTGTTTCTATTCGCACTGGTTTACAGACTAATGTATAAGATATCTGGATTTGAAGTATAATTTTATTTTATTTTTTTTATTTCAGCATATTATGGGGGTACAGATGTTTAGGTTACGTATATTGCCCTTGCCTTCCCCTGCCCCCCAAGTCCGAGTTTCAAGCATGTCCATCCCTTGGATGGTGCGCATTGCACTCTTTGTGTATCCAGATACCCGTCCCCTCCTCCCCCCTCCCCCCTGCCCGACATCCAATAGATGTTATACTTATATGTACATTTATGTGTTGATCAGTTAATACCAATTTGATGGTGAGTACACGTGGTGCTTGTTTTTCCATTCTTGGGATACTTCACTTAGTAGAATGTGTTCCAGCTCTATCCAGGAGTATACAAGAGGTGCTATATCACCATTGTTTCTTATAGCTGAATAGTACTCCATGGTATACATATACCACTGAAGTATAATTTTCTTAAACAGTATTAGCTGTAGTTTAAATTATTAGAAGCATACCTCATTTGATAGATATCTCAATTATCCTGATTTGGTCATTATACATTGTATACCTATATCAAAATATCACATGTACCCTCAAAATAGGTGCAACTATTATATACCAATTATAAAAAGAAAAACAGTATACTTCATGTACATTATGAGCTAACTATTTGTTGGCTTCGGAAGTTAAATCTTACAGATATGTTTGTTTCCATCTTTCTTTTTCATCATCTTTCTTTCTTTCTTTTTTTTTTTTTTTAACACAAATGAGGTCATTGTATACTTTAAAAAATACTGGAAATAGGGTTTTTTCCTATTAACATGTTACTTATACTTATTAATGACTTATACTTATTAATGACTCTTGACATACTTATTAATGACATACTTATTAATGACTGATTTTTCATTACATGAAGTACTGTAATTTACTTAGCTTCCTCTTATTGTTAGATGCTTAGATTTTTCAGTTTTTCGCTATTATGTTAAAGCTTTCTAAAAATTAATAGTTAAGTGTTTGAATTGACAGTAGTGTTCTGACCACTTTGGAACGAAAAGGTTAAAAATTAAAAGGATGAAAGAAAGATTGAATTTATTTTCAGTTTGACTCCCAATTTCAAAATTGATAGACCTCAAAGTACAGTGGCTGATGTTCCTTTAAATTTCAAAATATAAAATGTCTAATTTAAATATACTTTTTCTTAGGTGTGTATTAATGTATAAGTTGGCCAGTTACCAAACCCTTGTTTGAGTTCTGTGATTCTATGTAAAACTTTACATTAAAGGCACTAAAAGAAGCTGATCGAGGTATCAGCTTTTTAATATAAAATTTGTGAAATGATAGGTAATGGGTTTTTGTTTTTGTTTTTTAATTAGTGACTTTTTTGAACGAACCATTCTGTGCAACAGCCTTGTGTGGAGTTGTGCTGTGACGGGTAGACCCGGACTGACATATCAGGAAGCACTTGAGTCAGAAAAAAAAGCAAGACAGAATCTTCAGAGTTTTCCAGAACCACTAATTATTCCAGTTTTATACTTGACCAACCTTACCCATCGTTCACGCTTACATGAAATTTGTGATGATATCTTTGCATATGTCAAGGATCGATATTTTGTTGAAGAAACTGTGGAAGTCATTAGGAACAATGGTGCAAGGTAAAGTACTTTTAATTTTTCCTCTTGATAAGTTTATATTCACATTGCTTAAAATTGAAAACACACAAAGGGTGACCTAAGGAAATCTTCCCTTTTACTATGCTCCAGATATCCTGTTAACGCACAGATACCTCTAATGTTAGCTTTTTCTTATATATCTTATATTTCTTTCCAAAGCTAATTTATACATATGCCACTAAAAACATGTACATGTGTGTGTGTATATATCCACAGACATACATATACAGTTCCTTCTCCTTTTAATGCAAAAGGTAATATATTGTACTCTAATATCCTAGAGATTGCTTCATTTCTGTATAAACCACCTTCCTTCTCTTTAATTTACTGTATAATAATTCCCATTTTATGGAAGTTCCATCTTTAAGATAAAAAACCTTAGATGATAATATCTACTTGTCCTCATTGTTACCTAATAGTTTAAATATGCCTATATTTCTTCATGGGTTTTAATATTTTGTTTAACAAAACAAAGGCTGAGTTTTGTATACTCCATTAAGTTCTCTTCTCTCTCCCATTTTTTTTTTTTTTTACTTTTTTCCACTACTTGGAGATATAATTAACATATTATACAATTCTCCCATTTGGTACAGCAGTGTCATCATAGCTCACTGCAACCTCAAACTCCTGGGCTCAAGCGATCCTCCTGCTTCAGCCTCCTTAGTAGCCAAGATTACAGGTGTTCACCACCACGCCCTGCTAGTTTTTCTTTTTCTTTCTTTCTTTTTTTCTTTTTGTAGACATGGGGTCACACTGTGCTCAGGCTGGTCTCAAACAATCCTTAAGCAATCCTCCCGCCTGGGCCTCCCAAAGTGTTAGGATTATAGGCATGAGCCATCGCTCCGGCCCAGTGTTAATTCTTTTCTCTTTTACCTAGGTCTTCAGGAATAGAGTAGATTTTTCATACATGAAAATGGAAAACGACATAATCTATGACACGAAATTAAAAATTATCAGTGTTTTCCTGAAGTCTTAAGCATTCGTGATTGGCTAGTCACTGATATTTATCATAATGAAACTTCATTTGCATTAAAACTTTTTATAGCCTCTTGACTTTTGGGACTACTGACTATGTTTTTTTGATGTGCTCTTCCCCCCCATTGTTGACCTGAATGCAAATTTTTTTCTGAATTTTAAATTTTAACAGTCAAAAGTCAATTATGTCCTTTATTATTTTGGAGAATCATTATGAGTTTATATGTAACTTTAGAATAATGTCTTAACAAATTAACATAATACATTTTAGTTGTTAATTGTTACTCTACTTGAATCTTAAAAGCCAAGCAGTGTTTATAATAAGATCTAAACTTGTTAGTATTTGATTTTGGCAAGTGATCGAAGTTCTTTTAAAAATTGTGGAAGCAACAAATGATAAAAATTGAAGGATTTTTTTTGTATGTCCAATGACATTTAGAAAAAATTATATCTTTATTTTAGAAACATTAAAAATACGGACAAAAAGGGGGAGATTAATATGCCATCAGTAATCCCACCAAGAAAATACCTCTTAAAAAAGGATCATGTTATAAATACTGTTTTGGAATATGTTTAGTGGTTTGTACTTTTGGTGGTATACTTAGAAAATAGGTTTTCAGGCCGGGCGTGGTGGCTCACGCCTGTAATCCTAGCACTCCGGGAGGCCGAGGCGGGCGGATTGTTTAAGCTCAGGAGTTTGAGATCAGCCTGAGCAAGAACGAGAGCCCGTCTCTACTAAAAATAGAAAGAAATTAATCAGACAACTAAAACTATATAGAAAAAATTAGCCGGGCATGGTGGCGCGTGCCTGTAGTCCTAGCTACCTGGGAGGCTGAGGCAGGAGGATCCCTTGAGCCCAGGAGTTTGAGGTTGGTGTGAGCAAGGCTGATGCCACGGCACTCACTCTAGCCAGGGCAACAAAAGCGAGACTCTGTCTCAAAAAAAAAAAAAAAAAAAAAAGGTTTTCATGTTTTGATCTATATCCCCAAAAGGAATAATATGGCCATGTTTGGGGATCATGACAATTTTTTTCTCCTTATAGCCATTGTTTTTGTTTGGGTTGTGCCAAAAATGTTTTACAATTTACAAATCATTGTGGTACATACGCCTTTTTAAATTAAATTAGATTTTTAAAGAAGCCTCTTCCCAGAAGATACGTAAACCTTTAACATCAAGAATTCAGTTTAAATCTAGAAATGTAATGGTGCCGTGTTTTCTGTGCAGCCTTTTTTTGTTGTACCTTGAGAATGGACTTCAGTTGTAGCTGTTAGTAACAGGAATAAACTGGAGTACATTGTAGAAATGGGAAATCTGGAAATAACAATTTTATCGAAATTCATTAGGAAACATACCTCTTCCTGTTGAAGAAGCCTTTAAATGGTGAAATATAAGAAGTGGGTGTTTTTCTGAATTTTTAAGGCTTAATTTCTTTTTTTCCCCCAGAACATGGCTCATGGGTATATTAATTTCTTAATATATATTGGCCGTTCTTAATCTGTGATCATGTCTAAAGTTTTCCCCCCTTAAATACATTCTGGGTGTGTTCTATTAAAATAATATATGAAACTCTTATTTTAATACACTTAGAGTTAAGCATAGAATGAGGTTAATCCAAAAGGTGCTTGTGAGAATATGAGAAGATGAATTCCTTAATAGTTTTCATCTAAAAACTAAGGATGGTTCCAGTTACTAGAACTACTCTTTTAAATCCTCTTTTCCCAAGATCACTGAGATTATAGGGTGCCACAGGGTTGGAGTATTTTGGGAGGGTACAGGTTGTGGAGCTTGAGACTAGAGACTGAAAACAGCATGGGTTAAGATTTATATATATATTTTACTAACATATCCTTAAGGATGGCATCTTTTACAGTTATTTTGTCTTTTCTAACTTGCTGTGAGCACTACTGAAAAGGGAGTAGTAGATAAGGTAAAAATAATAAAAACAAAATACTAAGAGGTAGCATGTGAAAAAGGAGGTTAATTTGGGATGATGAAGTATAGGAAAGTAATGATTTAAAAAGGGTCAGGAAGTAGTTAAATAGGAAAGGTGACTTGAGGCCAGTGATAATTCATTAAGTTTTTAAGCTAAGTAATTAAAACTTTTTTCAACTCAAAGCAGAAAGTCACCAGGAAAAATATTTAGAAATAATTGAAAATCTCCTTCCTTTAGGACTAAGTAATGCTGTTATTTTTTTTTCTGTGGATCTTATAAATCAACCACACTGCCCTATGAGGTGTGAAATAATAACATGATCTACTTTATTTTTTTTTTTCAAGCCAGTCAAATTTAGCAGTGGGGGGTTGAATACCAACTTTAGTGACACTAATGTTATTAGTAAGTTCTGATAACCCACGACCATCGGACCAGCCAAACGTGATCTACTTTAAAGGGATGTACCTCTATATGTCAGTCTTGCTTCTCTGTAGTAGTCATATATTTGTGTTCCTTTGCCAGACACTGATTTAGGTGCTATGCATATAACGGTGAACAGTTCCCCCATTCACCAAGACAAACACACTGGCTGCTTCTCAAATGTGCCAGACATGATTCCTGTCTCAGGACCTTTGCGCTTACTCTTCTCTTTGCCTGGAATTCTTTTCCCCAGCTATCAACATGCTGAGTTCTCTTACTTCTTCATGTCTTCCCTCTGTATCAACTCTCTCATTGAAGCCTTCTGTCCATCATATCTAAAATTCAACATTTCCTTGCCCTAACATTTTTAAAAATTTTATTTAAACAATTTTATTAAAATTTTTTTTTAGCTTGTGGCAAAATACACCTAACATAAAATTGGCCTTCTGGACCATTTTTAAGAATACAGTTCAGTTCTAGCCCCAACACTTTATATCTCCCATTCATTTTTTTTCCCCCTCAGTACTATCTAACACGTATTTTCCTTCCTATTTTGTTTATTGCTGGTCTCCTCCATTGTAATGTAAGCTTCATGAGCTTAGGAATTTTTGTTCATTACTATAGCCCCAGCACTTAAAATGTCACATAGTATGTGACCATAGTAGTTATTTATTGAATGAATAGTGGGTAATGGTGACGAGGGAGACAAACAAGTGGTAAAGAGAACAGCTGACTACTTGGCTGAGGCAGGGGAAAGAAAACCTACCCAGTTGATCCTTTACCTTCCCCATCCTGATTACCACCCAGCTTGGCTGCCAAATGCTCAGACATTTGTTCTCTGCTACTTCCTCAGAGGCTACAGAAGTTAAGAGGATGGATGGCCTTGTGAAAATAACACTAAGCTGGAAGTTAGGTCTGTTAATTCTTAAATACCTATTAGATGATTTGTGTATACATCATATCAGTAGGTAGGAGGCTGGAACTTACTGTCTCCATTACCAGATGAGGAAACAGAGATCCAAGGAAGTTAAGTGATTTTTTTTTTTTGGTAATTTTCAACATATATTTATTGATCTCCTTCTAAATACTTGGACTATTCTAGACACCGGAGATACAGCAGTGAACAAAACAAAGTCTTGGAGCTTCCATTTCTGTCTTACAAGTAGTAAATTATAGGATTTAAAATCAGGTAGGGCTGATTTACAAAATCATTTCTTTCACCGTCTCCTTGGTTTTAGGTTCTGCCATTTATGATTGGCTATATGGCTGTGAACAAATAATTTAAACTCTGAGCTTTAGTACTTTTCTTCTGTTAAACGGACCCCTGCCTTACAGGGTTGCCTCACAGGATAAAATGACATAATGAATCTGGTTTTTTTTTTAAAGCTCTATTGTAAATATTGCCATTTCATGTAGCTGTCTTATTAATATTTGAATGGCTTGATTGGGGGCCATGAAGTTTCTTTTCTTTTCTTTTTTTTTTTGAGAGATGCCAGTAGTGATGTAGGGGCGACAGTAGCTACCTATACCACTATAACTTGGAATCAGATTTCCCTATTGCAACTGAAAGGAAACCCCACAGTTAACAATTTCAATATCTTAAAAATACTTTTTTTTTTTTTTTTTAAAGAGACAGGGTCTTGCTCTGTCCCACAGGCTGGAGTTCACTCTAACTGTGAACTCCCGGGTTCAAGTGATCTTCCCACCTCAGCCTCCCAAGTAGCTAGGACTACATACTCACACTGCCATGCCTGGCTAATTTTTAAAAATTTTTTGTAGAGATGAGCTTTTGCTATGTTGCTGAGGCTGGTCTTGAACTCCTGGCCTCAAGCCATCCTCCTACCTTGGCCTCCCAAAATGCTGGGATTATAAGCGTGAACCACCACACCCAGTCCCATAATTTCAAGGCATATAAGTTTCAGTTAACTTTCTCATTTTCTTTTTAACAAGCCTGATAATCATTGTTTAATGAAGGGTTGGGAGGATGATGAGCTAGAACTCAAATGTGTGCATGACTCAACCATCTTTTTCTCTGCTTCCCTGGAACTGGAGAATTACATCAGGAAAAAGGAGGTTGAAATCATACAAGTAAACATTTTGGACTCATTATGTTGAGTCATTCAATCCAAAGACAGAATTAGAGTTTGAGGGAGTCTGAAAATTGAGTCAATGTAATAGTTCATTTGGTAATTTTTTTTTTTTTAAATTAAAGTGAGCTTTGAGCAACCTGTTTTCAAGCATTTTACAAGCATCTCTTTTTAAATAAGAATTGGCATGTTGCTGTATTCTCTGAAGTAGATTTTAAAACAGAGCTAATTTGTGGATAGGTAACTGCTTTTCTGCAAAATTTCTGCCTCTAACCTCTTCCACTTCACCGTTACTACCATTCTTTGTGTCTGGAAGGAATCCTCAAATATCTGTTGAAATGCAGCTATCTTCAGAGTCTGTGAAGGTCTACTTTTTGCAGCCACAATAATGGCTATGGAATACGTATTGATTCCATCTGGGAGAGAGACGAATGTGTGCAAGAAGAGAAAAGATAGTTGCCACAGAGAAGTGGGAGAGCTTCTGAAATTTAGCCTACTTGGACAGTCATCCCTACATTTTGTTTTTTTTTGCCATTAAAAAAATTTTTTTCTTTTCTTTTTTTCTTTTTTTTTTTTAAATAACTAGACTCAAGTCCTAAGCACTACCCTTTAAGGAACTGCTGTAATACTAATGGTACGTAGTCTCTCATTTAGCTAGTGTACAGACTACTTAACAGTTCCAGTTCTTTGGAACATACTTTAGACCTAAAAGGTAGGCTGAAAACCTAAGACTGGATAGGAAAGTAACTTCCCCAGTGTCCTTCCATGTGCTTTACTTCTGATGAGACTGTAAAAGCTACTGAAGAGCACTTTGACCTAAGTCTTTCTTTTTTTTTTTTTTAATGCATTGCCAGCTAGAAACTGTTGACCTAAGTCTTATACTAAAATTAAAACATTAGCGTTGTCTGCTCTGGATGCTGACGGGGGAGGCTTGCATGAGCCCAGGAGTTTGAGCCTATAGCATACTATGATCATGCCTATGAATAACCACTGTGCTCCAGCCTAGGCAACATAGCAAGACCCATCTCTAAAAATAAATAAATACATACATACATTAGTGTTACACTGTCCCAAGTTATTTGGGATTCTTTTTGAACTATTTTTTAGTCATAGGGATAGCTTTTGTCAGTTCGTACATACAGATATGTGAGTGACTACCACACACAGTAAGACTATGAGGGATACAAAAATGAGTAAAAGTCTTTTCCTGGGTAGAAACTCTAAAGGAGCTAAGAAAGATTTGTGAATAACTAAAAGAAAATAGGTACCATAAAAGAGGCACAGTTAAGATGCTCTAGGAGCTGAAAGAGTTCATAGCAGATTTGAAGCAACAGGTAGCAGAAAGCACCTCTAAAAGTGAGTATACTGACAGCAGCAAGAAGTGGTACCTAATATTAATAGCAGAGGAGTTGGAATAAACGTCAATTACAAAAGTGTACTGGCCTGGCCGGGCGCGGTAGCTCACGCCTGTAATCCTAGCACTCTGGGAGGCCGAGGCGGGTGGATTGTTTGAGCTCAGGAGTTCGAGACCAGCCTGAGCAAGAGTGAGACCCCGTCTCTACTAAAAATAGAAAGAAATTAATCGGACAACTAAAAATATATAGAAAAATTAGCCGGGCATGGTGGCGCATGCCTGTGGTCCCAGCTACTCCGGAGGCTGAGGCAGAAGGATCGCTTGAGCCCAGGAGTTTGAGGTTGCTGTGAGGTAGGCTGACACCATGGCACTCACTCTAGCCTGGGCAAAAGAGTGAGACTCTGTCTCAAAAAAAAAAAAAAATATACTGGCCTGGGTTAGTGTAAAACTTGGTGGCATTAGAAGACACTGCAGAACTAAAAGTACACTAACATTTATTGAGCTTTTCTGTATGCTAGGCAGTGGGCAAGATGCTTTAATTTCAATCCTCATGGTCATGATGGGTTAAACAGAATTTTCAAACATATTTTTTTGTTTTGTTTTTTTGGTTTTTTTGGAAACAAGGTCTTGCTCTGTGTCCTGTGCTGGAGTGCAATGGTGCAATCGGAGCTCACCACAAACTTCAATCTCCTGGGCTCAAGTGATCCTACTGCCTTCTAAGTAGCTAGGACTACAGGCGAGTGCCACCACATCCAGCTAATTTTTTTTCTTTTTGTAGAGACAGGGTCTCGCTATGTTGCCCAGGCTGGTTTCTAACTCCTGGCCTCAAGTGATCCTCCCGCCTCCGCCTCCCAAAGTGCTGGGATTACAGGTGTGAGCCACTGCACCTGGCCCAAATATGTTATATGCACTACTTGTCAAGAGTAAAGTTTAATTTTTCAAAACCTGTTAACTAAAAGTTTAAATCCATAACTTTAGATTTTTCAAATGTTTTATTCCTATTAAAGTAAAAGATTCATATATATCAGAAAAATGCAAAAGGTGAAGTCCTAGAATCCATTTTCCAAATGCTCCGTTCCTAGATAACCACTGCCAAAAATTTAGTGCATAGTTCTTCTTCTTCTTCTTTTTTTTTTTTTTCTGTACTACACTTAAAAAAATAGCAAGCAATGTTTTCACTTAATGATGGTTTGGATGTCTTCTCATATCAGAACACATTAAATGTGTGCCATTTTTAATTGGTTTTTCATGAACTGGTTAAACTATTGGTTCCTAAAAAGCTTACTTGGAATTGCCTTTTTCTGAGGATGGATAAAGTTATTCCTTCCTTTTGCTAGCCTGGTGTGAGTTCTCTCTTTGCATATAATAAACTGCATTTTCTTTCAAATATGATGTCTAACCTTGATTGACAGACCTTTTTCCCAATGTAGGTTAAATCATTAAAATGGCAGAATGGGATTTGCACCAGAGAGTTTGATTTATAGCTAGGTTTTCCTAAATATTATACTTACACTATTTGGATTTAAAATTTATGAAATGTTACCTAGTCAAGAAACATAAGAGACTGCAGTGCAATATTGTTTTAAGAACTGCATTGTAAAATAAAGATTATAGAATTCGTTTTAATGTTATAAACTAATGTCAGTTAAGGCATCAAATGGTAACCAACCAACTAGAGCTTTTAACAATTCAGCTATTAAAGTATATTTCCTGTGGACTTTCTATGTTGCATTGGTAGACTGCTTTAAGCAATTTACACTAATGAAGGAAAAGAGAAAATTAGCACAAAAACCTATAATACAGAGAGTAGGCACTTAATGTATATTAGAGTTGAAAATGAAAAAACGGACTTTATCTTTGGACTCTTTTATATTGCTAGCCTAAATGCAATGCTATTGATGAATCATAATTAGTTAAAATACATTAATATTGGGGACAAAAGGGAAATAAATCGAGAAGGTGAACATAAAAGATACAGTGAGAAACAAATACAGATATTTTGATTTAAACACATACATACTTGGATACCAATGACTGGTTCCAGGTAGGATTAATCAAGTAGAAGTTTTTGGAAAAGCGTTGACTAGCAATTTGGAGGAAAAAAGCATAAATTAGTTAGAAAGGATTATAGGAAGGAGACTTCTTATTAGGCTAAAAGATAGTAAAGAATTTTTAGCAACACATGAACTTTATTGTCATTCTTTTTCAGAAAGAAGGCTTTCATTTGGTCAGCTTTTACACTATTGACTTTTAAGATCAAAATTTCTAGTTCCAGGCCAAGAAAAATCCTAACTAAGCAACATCCCAAAATTGTTGTTTTCAGTCTTTAGTTCCTGATAACCCTAATGTATTGATGGTACAATTTTTAATTTTTTTTTTTTAAAAAAGGAGACTATTTGGAATTGCTCTTCTTTCTTTGGAATTCTAAGTTAGAGTGGAACCATTTTCTTTAGGTATATATTGTTGGGTTTGCTGTGTGTACCAGAGATTCAGATTGATAACCTATTAATAATTTGCTCCAGGCTGTCATTGCAAGTTGAACACTTAAGATTTAGAACCCTTATTTACTTGCATAATAATATAAATTGGGAGATCATTCCTGGGAAACCCTTTTTATACCCTAAAAATCCCTAAATAATCACAAAAAATAAATGAAAATTAAAAATGATTCTATTTCTAAATAAGTTTAATTCAAATAACATGTAAAGCTATGTAGTAAATTTTTCTGCTTGGACTCAACTGCTTCACAAAATAGTTCGTTGAAGTTTAGACTGATCATACAAACTTACTTTCTTCAGTGTTCTAAGGGCTTTCAAATTGTAGTAGCCATTAGGGGCATTTGTCTAATAATGTCCCTTGAGAAAGTCTTTGGTAAATGCTGGGGGTGGGAGTAATTAGTTTCTTTCACAATCTCTTTATTGATCCTTTGCCCTAATGCCAAATGCAGTCAGCTGAGTCTCCAGGAGGACTTAGATCATTACTCTTGGGGTCTTATTTATAGTAAGAAAGATAATAAAAATGGGGAGTGGCACGTAAATTGAGGTCCACCTCTTTTCTAATATGAAAGGACATTCAATGTTTGTTTCCCTTTGTGTGTCTGATTGATTAGTGGAAGGGTAAAGAAATGGAATAGTAGTAATTCAGAAGTTCTTAGTTCTTGATGGCAGGAGAATATTATAGACTGATCTCACAGAAGAAGGAAGACTGTGTAGCTGCTTCTGACCTGAAATCCCTGTTGCGAATAAAAGAATTTCATATCTACATAGTTTATTACACCATTTCAGGTCTGAGGACTTAGAGGATCTTCTGAATAAAATCATCTCTCCTCCATCTTTTTCTGCCTCCATGATAGTCTGTTCCAGTTGGCCAATATAGGATGCCAGTTTTTAATGAACAACTTTGCTCATAGATACTTGGAATTATTCTGAGAACAAGGTAAAATCATTTGTTTCCCATGCTGCCTTGGAGGCCTGTAGTATTGCACATGAGGGAAATTAATTTGACGTGTAGTTCTGAATGACTGTTTTAAAAGTGGAGTTATCTTTCTTTCTTAGACAAATTCAGAGGCCATCCAAAGGTGAAAGTTAAAGGAGAACTAAGAAATAACATCAGCTAAAGTAATTTTCAATAAAAGGAAAAGAGAATGGTAAAAGTATGAAAAAACGCAAAACTACACATCACTAAGGGCGAGGCAAAATCCCTTGTTTAAATTATAAATATATGTTGTGAATAATCTAAACAGGGGTTGGAGCATTTTTTTAAAAAAAGTAAAAGTCCACGTAGTAAATATTATAGGCTTTGTGATCTGGGCTTTATCACAGCTATCCAACTCTGCTATTATGATGCAAAAACAGCCATAAACAATATATAAATGAATGAGCATGGTGTATTCCAGTAACACCTTATTAATGAACACCAGAATTTGAATTGTGTAGTATTTTTACACATCACAAAATATTCCTCTGATTTTTATTTTGAACCATTTAAAAATGTTTATACCATATGAATTTTAGGATTTTTTTTTGCTATTTTTTGAAAAATGATATTGGAATTTCGATAGGGATTGAATTGTATCCGTAGGTTGCTTTGCATAATATGAGCATTTTGACAATATGCTTTTGATCCATGAACATAGGATATCTTTCCATTTATTTGTGTCTTCAATTTCTTTCATCAGTGTTTTATAGTTTTCAGCATACAGGTCTTTCACCTCCTTGGTTAAATTTATTCCTAAGTATTCTGTTTTTTGTTTTTTGGGTTTTTTTGTAGCTATTGCAAATGGGATTGTTCTCTTGATTTCTTTTTTGAATAATAAATAATAAATGTTTAAACCATTCTTAGCTTGCAGGCTATACAAAAACAGGTGATGAGTTGGATTTGGCGCATGGGCCATAGTGTACTGTCTTCTGGTACAGAGTAAAGGGTTAAATAAGGGTTGTAGAATAAAACCACCAGAGATCCCCTTTTTACCTATAACCTCAGAGTATGTTATGTATATAAAGGTGGCTTGGTATGGTGGAAGGAGCCTTTGGAGCCAAACTGCTTACTGTTAGTTTACTGTTTACTAATAGTTTTGGGAATCTTTCCTAATCTATAAAACTGGGACGATGTCTATATTCACATGGTGGTTCTAGTAGTTAGCTTTTGCTGTATATAACAAACCACCTCCAAAAGTTAGTGGCCTAAATCAGTAAACATCATTCTTATGATTCTGTGATTGGCTAGAATGTTCTTATGGTCTGGGCTGACCGGGCTGGGACTCGATTATCTAGGTCCTAGGCCTTACTCACATGTCTGGAGTCTCAGACTGGGATGGCTAGAGTCTACTTCCATATGACCTATCATTCTTCATGAGGTTAGCCTAAACTTGTTCCCAGGATGGTAGAAAGGTTCCCAGCAGCAAGAGAGGGCAAGCCCCAATGTGCAAGCACAGTAATAAGCCTCAGCATGCTCTGTTAGTGTTCCATTGGCCAAATCAAGTCACATGAGTAAATCTAGTTAATATGGGAAGGGATCAGAGAGGTGTGATTCAATTCAATAATTGTAACAGTCTGCCACCATGGTTAATATTTGTTAAGAGCCCAACATAGTGCCTGGCACATAAAGCACTCAATAAATGTTAGATCCTTGCTATACTTGTCAGAGACAAGTGAGGAGTCTATCAGCTGTGATGACTCATCTTTTTTCTAGCTGGTTTCTAGTTTTCTTACATGATTGTTACTTGTTCTTGAGAGTTTGCTATATGTCATTTTAGGGAGGTGATGACAATACCAGTAAACTTTTAAGAGTTAACTAGGTATAGGCACTGTTCAAAGATTTTTAAATGTGCTTTTTTTTTTTTTCCATAAAGCCAGTTAGTGGGTACCCCTCAAATATGAATAGGCCTCAGTTCCTCAAGAGCATGCATGCACTATATCATTTAATTCCCACAATAACCATGTGATAGGTGCTCATTTGCTCATTTTACGGTTGAGGAGCTCATATACAGAGGTTAATTAATTAAAACGTGCCCAAGGTGACAGATGGTGAAATTTTCAAGCACAGGTTGTGTCAGAACCGCTATGCTTCTGTTTGTGAGGAATAAATGAATGTGAAAATAATACAAAAGGATAGCAGCTAAGCAGGATTAGAAGATGATAATTGAATGCATTTATCGAACACCCACTATTTTTCACTTTACTTGACCATTTTATAATTTTTGTCAAAGTGTGGTCAGATTAAGCTGTATGATCATTCACTCGTAAGAATGATTCAGGTCATATGGTTCAGTGTTTGAAAGTCAGCATCTTCTGATCATTTCCTCAAAGGTAAAAAAGCCTCAATAAACAGATTATCCTGCTGTTTAAATTCTTAACCATTGAATTTACCAGAGGGTATCTTAATTACTTTACTTGTGTACTCTGAGATATTTGAGCTTTCTTTTCAAATATTTTGCTAGGAGATGAAAGCATGCTATCTAGTGGCAACAAAAGGTGATTGCAGGCATGGGGGGAATAGGATATCATTTATTTGTTGTTTTTCTACATTTTGATTCAGTTCCCAGGGATGAAAAATGTAATTGTTTATAGCTTTCATTCTTCGAAGGTGGTAGGGAATATTCTGAGTTAGTACTTTAAAGTACACATAAAGGCACATTTTATATAATTCATTCAGTAAGTATTGTGTGCTGGGTACTGTTCTAGGTGTTAAGAAGAGAGTAGTGAATAAGACAAAGACCTTGGAATTGCATTTTAGTGTAGGGGAGATAAACACAAATATTTTAAAGGATAACTTTAGATATTTATCAGTACTATAAAGAAAATAAAATGATGGGATAGAGTCTTGAATAATATTTTTTGTTTTAACCAATTAAATTTATTATCTTCTCCGAAAACCATTGTGTTAGATGCAACAGGATAATCAAATATGAGTAAAGCATAGTACTAAATTGTTCCCAAAGCATCATACTGGTGTATATATTTGTAGTAGGAATAGAGTTTAGTACTATGCTTTACTCATATTTGATTATCCTTGTTGCAAGGGAAGGGGAGGGGAGGGGAGGAGTTTTATTTGGCTAGTGATTATATCATTAACATTCAAATGGAATGAATAAAGAGCACTGTAATGCCAAATAATTTAGCTGTGTATTAATACTTTGCTATGGTTGATTATTAGAGTGGGCTGATACTTACATTTTAGTTTTCTCTCCAAAGACATACCTGCATCTTTCTTCATCTCTTTCCAGTTAGTGAGTCAGTCAGCATATTCATTTAGTTATTATAAATGTACTCTAAGAATAGTAAAAAATATTCAGGTTATTTTGTTTGAGCTATCCAAAAGCTATCTGCAAGTAGTTTTTCCAGGTAGAAAAATTTGAGATGGGAGTAATAAGTATAATTCTGTCATCTTAATTTGTTAGTTGTGTATATAGTAATTTCTTCATAAATTCTTTCAGCTTTTTTTTTTGCCCAAGTTGTCTGCATCAGCTATTTTTGTAGACTATATTTTAAAAAAAACAGGCTCTCTCTCTTTTGCCCAAGCTAGAGTACAATGGGGTGTCATCATAGCTCACAGCAACCTCAAACTCCTGGGCTCAAATGATCCTCCTGCCTCAGCCTCCTAAGTAGCTGGGACTACAGCTGTGGGCCACCATGCCTGGCTAATTTCTCTCTTTTGTAGAGATGGGGTCTTGCTGTGTTACTCAGGCTGGTCTCACACTCTTGGCCTCAAGCAGTTCTCTCACCTCAGCCTCCCAAAGTGCTAGGATTACAGGCATGCACCTCTGCGCCCAGCCGAATTGTTATTTTGAGATATAAATCAAACTATGACTATTAAGACCACTTTGTGGGGGAGGTTTATACCATTCCAAAATATTCTCATAAAAGGTTATTTCCATGTCCAGCTTGTCACTGTTACACATTTGTGGCTAACTAATGCTATGCCCTTATTCTGTGCTTGCCACTGTTCCACAGTCTTGCTTTCACTCTGAAATGTGTTTAAGTTGTTAGTACTTCAAGAAGCCTCTCACTGCCTGGGCTTAAAGCTCTGAAATACCCTTGGGTCAACATAATGCTTCTGTTCCCCCTTACTCTAGTAATAGAGTGGAAACTTAGAAAGTATATGGGCTTCAGAGTCAGATAGTTAAAGTTTCGGCTCTACCATTACTGGTTGTGTGACTGAGAGCAAATGATTTAAATCTGACCCTAAATTTCATCTTCTAGAAAATGTGTAATTTGCAGAGTTGATTGATATTTACATTTATATTATATATATACATATATATATATTATATACTTAATATGGCACATATGAACTCTGACAATAAGAACCATCTTTTGATCATCAATCCCCATTCACTATGTCCTCAAATAATGGAGCATAACTTTAATTTAGAATGTTTCTGTACTCTCAAAGACTCTCTAGCTGGATCTTAATTCATGAGTCTCTAACCCTTTTTTTTTTTACACCCCAATAATCTATGGACTCACTAGAACCAAGAAATGGTAGTAAGTGGATTTAAAAGACAGACCCAAGTTTCTTTGGAAATCTATTAGAAGATGTTGACTTGGCATCTTGAATAACTGAAGTTAAACTAAATGCCTATTAGAGGGCTAGCCTCGATTAGATCAGCAAGGAATGCTTATTACTTGTGGTTCGGATGTGGTCGAAGTTAATAGTAGCATTGATAATAACCACTGTAATGTATATATTTAATATTTACTACATTCTAAGCAATGTACCTATGCTGCACTGGTTTCTTTCTCTGTAATTCCTCTGTCAGAGAATTGTATTTCTCTCTGTTGGCTTTAAATACATTAGTTCTTAAATTATTGTAACTCTGTGGGCCCTACTGTGGTCGGACTATTCCCTGTGATGGATTGTTAGAACACTTTAGATCCCACATGAATTGTAGCTGGGCTCAGGGTGGATTCATTTACTTTGTTTTTGTCTCATGACCACCACCAGCACTATCACTACGTAGGGGCACTCATTTGAGCTCTGCCAGTGAAGACCATCTTTCTTTCTAACTTGAAGAACCTTGTCATAGATTCCCTGAAAAGCTTCCTTTATCACCTCCTGAAAGCCTAAGTAATATTGTGATCCCTGGATGTGGTATCTAAGCTCTCCAAAAGTGGGTCCATTTGATTTCTTTCATATTTTTATGTAGTTTGTGTCACTAAATTACAGAAACTTTTTATCAATAGGCTACATAATTACCCAACAGGTTTTGATATGACTTCCTGTAGTCGTTCCTCTTTAGAAACATTGGTTTATTTCTACCAGCCAGTGATGAAAGTCAGCCTGCAGTTCTTTAGACACCATTTCCGTTTGCTACCAACGTAAGATTGGTAATTGAGCCTCTTTTCAAGCTTTTCTGTTAGAACAAAAAAAAGGGTTTTTTTCCATTATAGTAAAATAAACATTAAAATTTTACTATTGTAATGATTTTAAGTGCAATTCAGTGGCATTAAGTACATTCACAGGGTACTTAATGTTATACACATTGTATACAGTGTTGTGTAACCATCACCACTATTTCCAGAACTTTTTCATCATTCCAAACAGAAACTCTGTACTAGTTAAGTAATAATCCCCGTTCTACCCTTCCTGCAGCTTCTGGTAACCTTTATTCTACTTTCTGTCTCTGTGAATTTGCCCTATTCTAGATACTTCATGTAAGTGGGATCATATACATATTTGTCCTTTCGTGGCTTATTTCACTGATACTGTTTTCAGGTTTCATCCATGCTGTAGCATGTATCAGAATTTCATTCCTTTTTATGTCCGAATGTTCCATTGTATGTCTATACCACATTTTGTTTAACTGTCCATCTGCTCATGGACACTTTGGTTGATTCTACCTCTTGGCTGTTGTAAATAACGCCACTATGAACATTGGTATACAAGTATCTGTTTGAGTTCCTGTTTTCAATTGTTTTTTTCCTTTTTGCAAGCAGGCAAAGTGCCAAAGTTTATTAAAGCATAATTCATCCTGGAGAAGGAACAGGTCAGCCCCAGCAAGTAGAGGAGATCCTGTTTTCAATTCTTTCGGGTATACCTGGAAGTGGAATTGCTTGGTTATATGGCAGTGCTATGTTTAACTTTTTGAAGAATTGCCAGTTTTCCATGGCAACTGTACAATTTTACGTTCCCACCAGTATACACTTTCTAATTTCTCTACATCCTCACCAGCATTTATTGATTTCCACGGTTTTGTTTTTGAAAAAGAGCCTCACTGTGTTGCCCAGGCTAGAGCGCAGTGGCATCATCATAGCTCACTGCAACCAACCTCAAACTCCTGGGCTAAAGTGATCCTCCTGCCTCAGCCTCCTGAGTAGCTGGGACTACAGGCACATGCCACCATGCCAGCTAATGTTTTTACTTTTTGTAGAGACGGGGTCTTGCTATGTTACCCAGGCTAGCCTCAAACTCCTGGCTTCAAGTGATCCCTCTGCCTTGGCCTCCCAAAGTGCTAGGATTATAAGCGTGAGCCACTGCGCTTCGCTGGTTTCTGTGTTTTTTAAAAATAATAGCCATTGGCCGGGCGCGGTGGCTCACGCCTGTAATCCTAGCACTCTGAGAGGCCGAGGCGGTCAGATTGTTTGAGCTCAGGAGTTCGAGACCAGCCTGAGCAAGAGTGAGACCCCGTCTCTACTAAAAGTAGAAAGAAATTAATTGGACAACTAAAAATATATAGAAAAAATTAGCCGGGCATGGTGGCACATGCCTGTAGTCCCAGCTACTTGGGAGGCTGAGGCAGAAGGATTGCTTGAGCCCAGGAGTTTGAGGTTGCTGTGAGCTAGGATGACGCCACGGCACTCTAGCCTGGGCAACAGAGTGAGACTCTGTCTCAAAAATAAAATAAAATAAAATAAAACAATAGCCATCCTAGTGAGTGTGAAATGATATCTCATTGTGGTTTTGATTTTACATTTTTCTTATGACTGTTCATGCCGAGCATCTTTTCATGTGCTTATTGCCATTTGTATCTTCTTTGGAGAAATGTCTATTCAAGTCTTTTGCCCATTTTTGAATTGGGTTTGGTTTTTGGTTTTGTTTTGTTTTTGAGTTATAAGAGTTTACATATGTTCTGCCATATCTTTGTCTGGTTGGGTATTAGGATAATGTTAGTCTTATAGAATGAGTTTGGAAATGTTCAGTTTTTTGGAAGATTTTTAGAGAATTTCTATTAATTCTATTGTAAGTGTTTGGTAGAATTCACCATCTGTTCCTGGGCTTTTCTTTGTTAGGTTTTTGATTACTGATACAATTTCCTTACCAGTTATAGGTCTATTCAGATTTTCTATTTCTTTTTGAGTCAATTTTGGAATTCTTTGTGTTTTTAGGAATTTGTCCATTTCATCTAAGTTATTCAATTTTTCTGTATACAGTTGTTGATGGTATTCTTATAATCTTTCTTATTTCTGTAAATCTCTAGTAATGTCCCCACTTTCGCTTATTATTTTAGTAATTCGAGTCGTATCTTTTTTTCTCAATTCTTTTTAAAAATCAGATTGAAAAGGACCAAGACTATGATGCTTAAATTTAATTGAATCTGTGTAAGTCTCAGAGTGAGAGTAAATGAGTGAAGGTACAAAGATGCTATGTCCTCTGCGGGCATGAGGACTTTGGGTTCAACCACATAGTCTACATTTTGTTGATTCTTAAACCTTAGGATGCGTGGAACCAGTTGCTTTTTCTTTTATTTGGGTGTGGTGCAAAGTTCTAGAAGGAAATCCATGGTCCTGATTTTCTGTGTGCCTAACAGCAGTATTAGATATTGTAGGAGACACTAAAGATACTCTAAAGGAGAATATAAACATAAATGTACACTAATAAAAATAAGTGCTATTATCATAAAAATCTACCAGCTTCCCAAAATGAATTAGCTCTAAATAATACTGCTTTTCTGGAATTTTATGATTCTGTTTATTTTGATTGTAACAAAAATTTATCTTGAAAAAATATAGACAAAAAGGGGGAATTTATCAGTTTATTGAACTGAAGGAAAGTTAAACAGCTAAGCCTGAGATGGGCAAGGTGCAGCTAAGTCTGAGGAAAAAGAAGAATAAGAGAACTGATTGCCTCTTGTGCTCTTGCCATCTTTCCCCTCTTCTCTCTTACAGGCTTTATCTTCTCTCATTGCACATTGGCCTTCTCCATGTAGCAGGAAATACAGCTGCTGACAGCACCAGAATGTTATCTTATAGATTCTATTGTGGGAGAGGGACTGATTTTTACCTTCTGGATTCCAGGTTTAAAAATCCTGGAAAAGATGCTAACCCTGTATTAACTAACTCTGGCTATTGTTTTGTGAGAACATAGTAGCTCTAATAGCCAAGTGGAAGAGGGTAGGGTGTGGGCAGAATGAGGTTCCTAGGAGACTGGTATAGGATGCCCATACGATATCAAAACTTGTTGATGGTATGGGATGACCAAATGAATGATATAGTGAGCAAAGTGTCTAATCTTTATTTGTTTAGTTATTTAGTTAGTTAATTATTTGAGATAGGGTCTTGCTCTCTTGCTCAGGCCAAAGTGGAGTGGCCCCATTATAGCTTACTGCAGCCTCAAACTCCTGAGCTCAAGTGATCCTCCTGCCTCAGCCTCCCTAGTAGCTGGAACTACAGGCACATGTAACCACACCCACTAGTTTTTAAATTTTTATTTGTCAAGAGAGAGTGTCCCTATGTTGCCCAGGCTGATCTCAAACTCTTGGCTTCAAGCGATCCTCCCAACTCATCCTCTCAAAGTGCTGGGATTATAGGCATGAGCTACCGCGCTCGGCCCAAAGTGTCTAATCTTGAACCACTTTTTCTCAGAGAATAATGATTTAGCCCATTGGTAGATATTATGTGCTTAAAATATTCATAGTTAATAAAACCTCCCCCAGGATTATGTAAGAGTTGTAGAGGTGCTATAGATGTAATTCCATCAATGTTTTCTCTTTTTTTTTAAATTTACTTCCTATTATATCTTTTTTTAAAATTGTTTTTCTTTCTTTCTTTTTTTAATTTTTTATTTTTCAGATCCAGGAGTCAGTCCAATATATCTTTTTTTTTTTTTTTTTTTTTTTGGGACAGAGTCTCACTCTGTTCCCCAGGCTAGAGTGCTGTGGCATCAGGCTAGCTCACAGCAACCTCAAACTCCTGGGCTCAAGCAATCCTGCTGTCTCAGCCTCCTGAGTAGCTGGGACTACAGGCATGTGCCACCATGCCTGGCTAATTTTTTTTGTATATATTTTTAGTTGTCCAGATAATTTCTTTCTATTTTTTTTTTTAGTAGAGGTGGGGTCTCTTTCTTGCTCAGGCTGGTCTTGAACTCCTGACCTTGAGTGATCCTCCCGCCTCGGCCTCCCAGCGTGCTAGGATTACAGGCGTGAGCCACCACGCCTGGCCAGTCCAATGTATCTTGAAACTCTTTTTTTAGAGCAACTTTATTAAGACATATTTCATATATCATATATCATAAAAGTCACCCAATTTAAAATGTACATACAGTTCAGTGGTTTTTAGTATATTCCTAGAGTTGTACAGTGATCATCACAATCTAATTTTAGAACATTTTTAATACCCCAGAAAGAAACCTTTGCCCATTAGCAGTCACTGCACATTGCCCATTGCCCCTATGCATTGAAAATTGGCACAGTAGAAATAGGATTAAGGACTATTTTAATTGTGGTTGAATGGGCCTAAAATCACAGCCCATAAAATCCAGATAGAGTTTGCTGAGTAAAGGAAGCCAGAATAGGGGTAATAGAGTTAGTAAATAGGAAACTTTCCAAAGGTCAGAAATCACAACAAAAGTTATGGTAAGAATAACAAGGTTATGGTCTGGAGAATTTCAGAATTTAAAATATTGGATGCTTTGAAACTCTATAAGGCCTACTCTGTATAATAAGAGATTATGCCAATATAGGTAGTCCCCGGGTTAAGGTCAACCTGACTTCCAGCATTCCGTATTTATCTACGGGCTCCCAAGCCTCCCTGTAAGAAAAATTTATAATTAAATAAATTAATAATTCGGGAACTGGTTTCTTCCGTCATGTAAACAAACCCTCATGGCGTAAGGGGTTTGTTGGCGCAGCATCTTTATGCTGGTGGCTAGTCTCATTGTTTATAGCATCTCTTATGCACAGCATCACTTTTGTCTTAACTTTTTTATTCGATTTTGTGAGTCTATGTTTACCCTTATGACCATGCCTCCAAAGCAAAAGTCCACTGCAAGTCCAAGTGAGCTTGCAGAGAAGAGAAAGGTGATTATAATGGAAAAGGAAGTAGAAATAACTGTTCGGAGAAAGGCCCAATGCCATCATTCATTGGGAAAGCATTAGGCTTCAGTTGCTCAACTATGGGAACAATTAGAAAGGTTAAAGTGAGAATAATGGAACATGTGAAAGGCAGTGCTCCAATGAAAGTGTCAGTTATAACTAAGTGGTATAGTAGACTAATTATTGAAATGGAAAGGTTATTATTGATTTGGTTAGAAGATCAAAATAAGCATAACATTCCTATTAGCCTAGTGTTTATACATTAGGTGAGTGTTAATCTTTAATATTCTTTTTTGAAATTTCTCCTGTCTCCTATTTAAACTTTCATATCTGTTTTTATATTTTGCTTGTTTGAATTAAAAGAAAGAGCACAATAGCTTCTGTAACTTCTTACAGTATAGGGGTATTATTATTACAGTATTATACTGTATTACGACATATGAGCCATTATAGTATTATTATTACCGTATATGCACTGTTCATCACGGATCCGAGTTACAATACAAATCTGAACTAAAGACATTCTCAAGAACATATCTCGTCCATAACCTGGGGACTGCCTGTATTTAATTTTCTAAGCAGTTACTTTAGTTAAAAATATAATTGCTAAAAGAAACAGACATTTTCACAGTAATAGTTGGAGTCTTCACTACCCCATTCTCAATAATGGATAGAACAACCCGACAGAAGATGAGTAAGGAAATACAGGACTTGAACAACACAATAAACCAACCAGATCTAACAGACATGCAGAACACTCACCCCAACAACAGAGTGCACATTCTTCACAAGTACACCTGGGATATTCTCCTGGATAGGCCATATGTTAGGTCACAAATTTCTTCTCATTGAATAATTTTTTTTGCCCATGAATGGGAGAGCATCTCACTGGATTTTAAAAGATATATATCTGTATTGGGGTTTTCAAGAGAGATGCAACCATTTGGATATATATATGGGGGGATACAAGAGGAGATTTTTTTTTTTTAGGGGAAATGGCTCATGTGATTATGGAGGCTGAGTCCCACGGTAAGAACTGTGAGAGAACTGGGGAGGCTGGTAATGTGGCTCAGTCCAGGTTCAAAGGCCTCAGAACCAGGGAAGCTAGTGGTATAACTCTCACTCTGAGCCTGAAGGCCTGAGAACTCAGGGGCTGCTGGTACAAGTCCCAGAGTTCAAAGGCTGGAGAAACTAGAGTTCTGATGTTTTTAAGGGCAGGAAGAAGAAGGGTATCCCAGCTCTAGGAAAGAGTGAATTCGGGTTTTCTCTGTCTTTTTGTTCTATCTGGCCCTGAGCTGATTGGATGATGCCCACTCACATTTAGAGTGGATCTTTCCCCAATCAGTCCACTGTCTTACATACCAATCTCCTGCAGAATTACCCTCATAGACATGCTCAGAAATAATGCTTTAGCCAGCTGTCTAGGATCCCTTAATCCAGTCAAGTTAACACCTAAAATTAGTCATCACAGTATCATACAGAGTATCTTCTCTGAACATAAGATGAAGTTAGCAATCATTAACAGAAGGAAAACTGGAAAATTCACAAATCAGTGGAAATTAAATAACACACTCTTAAATAACCAATGGATAAGAAGAAATTGCATGGGAAATTAGAAAATACTTAGAGATGAATGAAAACAAAAACATAGCATACCAAAATTTATGGGATGCAGCTAAAGCAACGCTAAGGGAGGAATTTTTATCTATCAATGCTTACTTTAAAAAACAAGAAAGATCTCAAACCAACAACCTAACTTTACAACAAAAGAACAAACTGAATCTAGAGCTAGCAGAAGGAAGGAAATAATAAAGAATATCATTTCTAACAATCTTGATAAATTGAACTTTAAAATATTATGGTTTTACATTGTTTTAAATTATTTGCTTATATTGGATATTATAGATTTTCTTTTTGGTTAAATTGTTTATGTCAATCTGCCATAGTCTCTACAAAAGAAAATAACTTCACTTGTTCAAAATAATTAGATTGTTCTGAAATGTTTGGTTGTAAAATAATCAAATGATTTGCATTTTTAAATATATGATTTCATTTCAGGTTACAGTGTAGGATCTTGGAAGTCCTCCCCCCATCACATCAAAATGGTTTTGCTAATGGACATGTTTGCAGTGTAGATGGAGAAACTATTATCATTAGTGATAGTGATGATTCAGAAACACAGAGCTGTTCTTTTCAAAATGGGTAAGTGATTTTTATTTTTTAAATTATCATATTGACTAATATTCCTCGAAATAATGTTTTCTTCATCCCTCTCTTCTTTCCTTCCTTTCTGGTCATACTGTGGTTTACTACCCATCTAAACAATCTGGTCCAACAACAGATGTTAGGATTTCCAAAATTGAAACTTACCTAGTTAACTATAATCAGCTGCTGAAGAGCATTTTAAGCTAACTGCTTCAGTTATATCTATATATTTTTGTTTACTTGAGAAAATGCATTCTGTACTTTAATTATTAATACTTAACTCGCTTTATGTTGTGCATGGTAAAGAAACTCTGTAACCACCTAAAATTCAGTCAGTTGATGGCCTGTGTCAGCTGAGTGCTGTTGGACAAAAATATTACAAACATATATAAACATGTAATTTAAAATTTCAGCTAAGTCTGCAATTGATTAAAAGTCGTTTTACATATTTTAGCTCAGCAACCTTTTCTGTTCACAACAGCTATTCTAAATCTTTACTCCTCTATTCTTCTCCCTTTTAGGCATCTCAAACTTTAAAATGCTCTCTCCAGCCTGTCTTGTGTCATTCTTGCTTCCCTATTTTTAGTGAACAGTTCCATAATATTCAAATAAGAAACCTGAGGCCACTCTTAACTACTTCTCTTGATTACTTTGCTCCTGAAATACTAGTGTCTATCAGGTTCTGTCCTTCATAACTGTGTGGTTCAAGTTCTCATTTTGTCTTATATGAACTATTGTAGCTGTAACTAGCATTTGAGAATTGACTATGATCGGGCATTGTACTAACAGATTGTAGGCCATCGTTAAGGGCTTTGGATTTTACCCTGAGTAAAGCCAGTATTTTGAATAATGGATGATAATGATTAACTTACACTTCTGAAAGATCACTCTGGCTTCTATGTGGAGAACAGACTATGGGGCAAGAGTGCAAACAGAGACATCAGCTAGAAAGCTTGTGAGAACTGATGGCAGCATGGACTTAAATGGTAGTGGTGGCAATAGAGAGAAGAGGTTGGATTCTGAAAATGCCACCTCTGTGAATGCATGCCACCTCTATGAATGTGAAGAGGCTATAAGTGGGGGTTATAGAGAAGAGAAGAAAATGATACAAAAAGAACTCTAAGAGTTCAGACAGAAGCACTGCTGGGAGTTCTGAATAGGAGTTTCTTGAAAATAGGAAAAAGAAAAATGAGTTTTAATACATTAGCAGTAGTTTAAGAATAACAGACTTGATTAAGAGTTAACATAGTACTTTTTCAATAGGTGCCAATTTAGCAATTAATCTCTACCATTTTATACATAAGAGCTTGATCAAGTATACAATAGATTGCACTTAAAAGATTATTAACAGTGGCAATATATAATTATATATAAAGTACATATTTATATATAATGAATTATATAACAAAATAATTTATTTTCCCCATATTTTAGTAAATTAAAAAATAATTAATATACTAACGGAGAAAACCAAAACTTGGGTAGTTGCCTTACTGTTGCCTCTGAATCTTCTTTCATCCTCCTTATTCATTCGGCTTCTTGTGCAAACTATGCATACTCAGGTTCTTTTCTGTCTTCCTTTAAACTCATTTCCCCAAGATTTTCGCATAGATTGCTCCTTTGTATTTTTTTCAGATCTCTGCTTAAATACCAACTTCTTGGAAGGCCTACCTGTTCAACTTAATCAAGGATCATTATCCATATAAAATAGTGGCTCCCTTACCCTCTGTTCTTTTCGCAGCACTTACCACCTATCCTGTTGTATATTTTTTTGTTTGCCTGTATCTCCCCACTATGTTTCTGTTTTATCGACTACTGAATCTTCATTATTTAGAGTAGTATCTGGCACATTGTGGGCTCTTAACTATTGAATGAATGAATGAATGAATGAATGAATGAATATACCCTCAAAGGGAAAAAAAGATGAGAAGTTGGTGGGGATGGTGATTAAACATGTAGCCTCTTTGCTAAAGTACATTATCTCCATTTTTGCTCTTGCATTATAATAGCTATGAAGATGAAAGTTTAAAAGCAAATCTAAGAACTATTTTTCTTTAACGATTTTATCTAACCTAAACCAAATACTCTATGCTTACTCATCTCTAGTTACTTTCTTCACCCAAGGAAAAGTTACTGAATGAGTAATTGAAATACTCACCTAAAATAAAGTAGTTTAGTACTATTTTGGCTAATGAAATGGTGGGGTAGGGGGAGCAGTAACCTATAAATAATTCTAGTTAAAATAAGAATGCATAAGATTCTATTACAGTATATTCTTACAAACAAGGATTCCACTTAAAATTTTATGTTTCCAAATTATTAACTGATTTGTATCTTTTCCCTCTTTTTAGGAAGAAAAAAGATGCAATTGATCCCTTACTATTCAAGTACAAGGTACAACCCACTAAAAAAAAAGAGTTATATGAGTCTGCTATTGTTAAAGCAACACAAATCAGGTAAAACTCAGTATCTTCTCTATAGTAGTTTAAAGTAGAATAATTATGTATATGTTAGATTAAGAAGGTTTGATGTAGAAAAAATGGGTAGCTTGCAAGTGTTTGCTTCTCTTCTAAAATAAATGTACATTTATATGCTCATAGACTGATTTAAATGAATCCTAATGGACTCTTTCAGCCCTTTGTTTAGATTAACCAGTCTTCAATCTAAGGAATAAGAAGGATTCAATTTATGAAGTACTTTTCACGAGAGAACTCAGTTTTCAAAGCTGAGAAATTTAATGGTGCTTACAAATGTGTATGTTTATACTATTTTATCCATTAGACACAAACATTTGATCATTCTCTTCCTGCTACTTAAGAAAGTTACCTGGGCACCGTGGCTAATGCCTATAGTCCTAGCACTTTGGGAGGCTGATAGCTTGAGCCCAGGAGTTCAAGATCAGCATGGCAGTATAGCAAGACTCCATCTCTACAAAAAACAAAAACAAAAAAAGTTAAATCATAAAAATTGAGTACCTTTAAAAAAATCCTGTTTGAGGCCTAATCAAAGGAGAGGGAGGGAGGGTAGTGAGTAGCTAAAACATAAAAGGAACTGACTCTAGTTTACATAGATATATTTTACAGAAATCCCTATTGTTGCCTGTTGGAGTTAGGCTCTTAGTCATCTGAAAGTAAGTTGACATTATCAGCCACCTATCAGCCTACCACCTAGGAGTCAATCTTAACATTTCATTTAACGTAAAAGAATGTTTACTTATTCTCTTATCCCTTTTGCCCCGTATGTACTCATGCGTACAAAGAAAAATGGTAATAATACAACTGTTGAGAGAATCTTGAGTCAGATATATCACTTCCTCTAGCTAAACTGAGGTGTATGTGGTCGGTTGGTCGGTCAGTTGGTTTGTTGGTTCGGGGAGCCCGTGATTAGTTTGAGATCTCTAGAGCATTCTACATTTTATAGTATATTGAAAAACTAGTATTCTCAAGTTAATGTTCCTGGATTATTTAAGCTTCTTTAATTTATTTAGTTTGTGGGCTAATGAATAGAATAGTTGAGACTATAGATGTTTTCCTTATTCATGGCTGAGTTTTGTCTTTTTTGTTTTTGCTTTTAGTTCAAGGTATGTTATTTATGTAATGTATACCCTATTTAATATGTTTCCTTTTTTTAACTTTTTTTTTTGAAAGACAGCAGATCTTTTTACCTTTTGACTTAAACTTTAAATATTATTCTGCTAGACTTTGGTTACAGTCTCATTAGCTCATTTCCCTCTTAACTGGTGAGCCAAAGAATTGTAAGATGAGAAAGTTATACTTGGTAATAGAAGACTTAAATGACTTATAGCCCTTTGTTAGCATCAAAAGATAGTACAGTACTATTCTTTTAATAAAGAGATGGCAATATTCCTCTAATAAAGAAGACTTGAGATGCTAGAGTAGCACTAACAAGTAGGACTTTTTGTGATAATGCAAATATGTGTGCTGTCCAGTGTGATAGTCAGTATCCATGTGTGGCTATTGAGTACTTGAAATGTGGTCCTTGTTCTCATGGAACTTTAAGTCTAAGAAACGTATGCAGTTGTCCCTGGTATCCAGGGGGATTGGTTTCCAAAATCTGTGGATGCTCAAGTCCCTGATATAAAATAGTGTAATATTTGCATATAACCTATACACATTCCCTTTGTATATTAAATGATTTCTAGATTACTTATAATATCTAATACATTTATACTGCATTGTTTAGGGAATCATGACAAGGAAAAAAAGCTGTACGTGTTTAGTACAGAAGCAATTTTTTTCAAATGTTTTTGATCCATGGATATGGAGAGCCAACTGTATACATTTTGGGGAGGGCCACTATTTAAAAACTCTCCTCTATGGTTTGTTAATTCATAGAAGCTTTAAACTAAGCTTTTGCTTGAAAGACATATGTTGAATTCAATTAAAACATTTACTTTCCCCCCGCCCATTCCTCTGGTCTGGCCGTGGCTGGCATGTGGGGAGCGGGGTAAAAAAAAAAAAAATTTACTTTTCTCCAGAAATACTTACATGTTTTTTATTGTTTTTGTTTTGTTTGTGGTAGTGTTTCTTGTTGTGATTGTTATTTTTAATTTGAGGGCAAGAGAGAATCAAAAATAGTATGTTTAAGGATCTTAATTTAATTTTTTTTTTTTTTTTTTTAGACAGAGTCTCACTCTGTTGCCCAGGCTAGAGTACCATGGCGTCAGCCTAGTTCACAGCAACCTCAAACTTCTGGGCTCAAGTGATCCTCCTGCCTCAGCCTCCCGATTAGCTGAGACTCCAGGCGCACACCACCACACCCAGCTAATTTTTTTTTTCTATTTTTAGTTACCCAGCTAATATTTTCTATTTTTAGTAGAGACAGGGTCTCAAACTCCTGAGCTCAAGCAATCCTCCCACCTCGGCCTCCCAGAGTGCTAGGATTACAGGTGTGAGCCCGGCCTTAATTTTAATTCTTTTTAATTTTCATCCCACTAATTTGTTGGCTCCTGTATGAGATTTAGATGCAAAATGTTTTAATATTTGAAACAGTACAAAAGCAATTCATGTAACCAAAATGTCTGTACCCCCAGTAATATTCTGGAAAAAAAAAATTGAAACAACTCTGTTTACAATATCCATCTGAATGTTGATTTACAGTGCTGAGAGTTATATGCTATCTGGTAGTCTACTGCTTGTAATCTTTAAAAGAATTTTCATGGTGATATTTGTAGGGGTGATAATCTAATTTTGCAAAATTTTGTTTACTCTCTGTAGTATATTTTCCTTAAGGTTTATCTGATTTCTAAATGGCTCCTAAGCAACAAATGCATACACTGTTTTTGTAATAGGCTTTTCTAATAGATTCACTCAAGTAGATCTTATAATTTCCTGCATAAAAACCTCTGTATAAAGCTTCTCATAACTTCTACATAAATTCTATTTAGAAGATGAAATGTCCTTCAATTCCTAGAGTTGAAATTCACATTATAAGTTTACAGAGATTATGGAGTTTGGGTTGAATTTTTCGATACTAACACTACCTTCTTTATCTACCTTTCTCCCTACAGCCGGAGAAAACACATATTTTCTCGTGATAAACTAAAGCTTTTTCTGAAGCAACACTGTGAACCACAAGATGGAGTCATTAAAATTAAGGTAATCAAATAGTGAAATTATTTGTTGAAAGAAAGAAAAAAAGAGAAATGGGTAGGTTTACAATGTTATAACATTGCAGAAATGTCATTTCAAAGATGGTTGAAGGTAGCTCTCTTTTAAAAAAATTTGTAGCCAGTTTTTATTACTTTTTAAAATATTTATTAGGTTAATTGCTGGTTTTGTAATCGCTGGAATTCCTAGGTAGCTCAGTTACTACCACGTTTTTTCCTTATAAGAAAGATCAACCAGGACAGGTCAGAATAGCTAGAAAACATGGAAAAAGAAAAGTTAGGGAGTGGGGCAACTATAGCTTTCTAATATTAATACCTATAATGTACTTACAAATAAGAGATAGATTCAAAGAACAATGCTAAAACAGATCCTACTTAGACAAGAGAACAATGTGTAATAAAAAGAGCATCATTGGCTGGGCACAGTGGTTCACGCCTGTAATCCTAGCACTCTAGGAGGCTGAGGCGGGAGCATTGTTTGAGCTCAGGAGTTCAAGATCAGCCTGAGCAAAAGCAAGACCCCATCGCTACTAAAAATAGAAAAATTAGCCGGGCATGGTGGCACACGCCTGTAGTCTCAGCTACTCAGGAGGCTGAGGGAGGAGGATCACTTGAGCCTGGGAGTCTGAGGTTGCTGTGAGCTAGGCCGACACCATGGCACTCTACTCAGGGCAACAGAGTGAGACTCTGTCTCAAAAAAAAAAAAAAAGCATCATGCCAATACTGAGCAGATAGATTATATTTTAGTAGCCACTGAGAGGGGAACAAATCAAGTTTTAGAGATCTCACATTGTACACTAAGTAAAAAGTTAAATGGAAACTAAAACTAATTTTTTAAAGTGTGAAATATTCAACTCACACTGGGATAGAGCTGGGAATGGTAGCACATGCCTATTGTCCCAGCTACTCAAGGAAGGATCTCTAGAGCCCAGGAGTTTGAGGCCAGCCTGGGCAACACAGAGAGACCCTGTCTCTTAAAAAGTAAAAAAGAAGCAACACCAATAGAATGGGTTAGAGAGATGTTTGCATTTGTCACAAATCAGCCATTACATGCTTAAGATTTGTGCATTTCATAGTATGCAAATGTTATATCAAAAGAAGAGAAGTTTAAAAAAGAATATGAATTTATATGAAAAGTAACATTCAAATCTCTAAAGGCAAGATAAATTATTTAATAAATAAAACTGGGACACTTGGTTGAAACAAATGTTAATGTTAAACATGCTTAAGTACTTAGGAAAAGCAATAAAAAAGAAATACCAAGGATGAAATTTGAGTGGACAATATAATGTCATGAATAGATTTCAAGGGCAATCACTGGAGGAAAAATAACTTCAGTGAATATAGTGAAGAACTCAATTAAAAAAACGTAAACACCCCAGAAGAAAAAGGGCAAATAGACATGATCAAAATTCATTCACAGTGAATGGAATATGAAAACTAGAAAACATAGAGTCATCTGGAAAATAAATTTTTAAATGTGAGCTTATTTATGTATCTGTCTTGACAAGAGGAGAATGCTTAAATTATGCCCTATTTATAGTGTTGGATATCACATAGCCATATTAAGTGATGCTTACAGAAAATTTTAATGACTTAGATACTTGTAATAAGTGACTAGAACAGCGCCTGGCACTTGGTAGGCAGTCAGTGAATATATGAATAGCTGAGGTCTCTTGCACATCCATGAGCAAAAAGAACCCATTTGGAAAATGATAGTGAAAGACGTTAGCAAGTATCTCACCAAGGAAAAAGTCAATAAACATAGAAAGAAGCTCAACTTTACTTAATAAATAAGTGAAAATTAAGGTGACAGTAAATATTTTTCACTTACAGTATAATAAAAGATGAGTGGATATTTTGGTGTACCACCCATGTGTTTTATAGTCATACTTAAAGGGCAAGTCTGGGGTTATATAACCATCTCTATGGAATCTGCTTTAATGTGCTTTATATTGAAACTTAAAGGGCAACTCAGTAGTTATATGGGATAGCATATGACCGTCTTAGTGGAATCTGCTTTAGTGTAAAATCTTAATAGATTCTTAATTTATTATGATAGCCAGAACTGATTGAATTTTAGGTGTTAAAAGCTGTTTTCTACCAACAAAAATATTACATAGGAAATTGATTTCCCAGAAGTGTTCCTATTTGGTATCATTATTTTCTTATACGCTTCCTGGAAGATATTTCTGTATATGGCCTTTGTGTTTTGAGGGGTGTTGGTTTTTGGAGAGAAAGAAAGAATGATGATCTTGGCCATTAGGTCAAAAATAATAAAAAGTCTAGTATCGGATACCACCATGCCCAGCTCCATTCTATTGCTTTTTTTACTTAGCACTTACTTATCCCAATGTTAGCTGAATATTTCATATTATTGCTTTTTTAAAGCCCTCCATAATTTCCTCCAATCAGAATGTATTGCTTTTTATTTTATACTTCAAGTTACAGATGGAAGGTAAAAGGAAAGAAACTAAACTCTTAGATTTAGCACTTACCTAGCACTATACCATTTCTGGTAAGAATGAGGTTGACTTCTGAACTTAAATTCTGAGTTGAAATTTTATAAGAATTTGTAAATATTTCTGCTGTTATCTAGAGCAACTTTAAAATTTTATACATAAAGTATTTATCATCCCAACCTGGAATGAAAATCTAAATGTTCAGCAGTTGGTAAATGATTAAGAAAAATGTATTGGGTTAATATAGTTGATTTTTTTCTTAAGAGATGGGGTCTCACTATATTGCCCAGGCTGATCTTGAACTCCTAGGCTCAAGAGGTCCTCCCACCTCTGCCTCCCAAGTACCTGAAACTATAGGCACGCGCCACCATTCCCTGCTAATACAGTGGATTTTTTTTTTTTTTTTTTTTTTTTTTTTGAGACAGAGTCTCGCTCTATTACCCGGGCTAGAGTGCTATGGCATCAGCCTAGCTCACAGCAACCTCAAACTCCTGGCCTCAAGCAGTCCTACTGCCTCAGCCTCCCGAGTAGCTGGGACTACAGGAATGCGCCATCATACCCAGCTAATTTTTTCTATATATTTTTAGTTGTCCAGCTAATTTCTTTCTATTTTTAGTAGAGACAGGGTCTCTCTCTTGCTCAGGCTGGTCTCAAACTCCTGAACTCAAACGATCCTACCGCCTCGGCCTCCCAGAGTGCTAGGATTACAGGCGTGAGCCACCGTGCCCAGCTATAATGGATTGATTATTTATTTACATAGAAAATCTCAGACAGCATTAGTCAAAAGCAAAACAAACATTTATTTATTACATTGTTACATAAATATAATTTTGAAATACAAGAAACTGTAGAAATGTTAAGGTATTTTATGGTGAAATAATTTTTGAATTGTAGCTTTCTTTCTGATAAGGCTGATTAATTATATAGTTTAAAAAAGGATTGGATAAACAAAATAAAATGTATTTCACTACACAGTTAATGCATGAAATGCTAATGTTTTGACTTGGTCTTCAACAGCATTAATAGTGGTCATATGACAAGTTAAAGCATATCTGTATATGGTTTACTAATGTGTTGTTATTGCACTCTGTCTTTTTATTAAGGCATCATCTCTTTTAACGTATAAAATAGCAGAACAAGATTTTTCTTATTTCTTCCCTGATGAACCACCCACATTTATCTTCAGTCCTGCGAACAGACGAAGAGGGAGACCTCCTAAACGAGTATCTGTTAGTCAGGTAAGTAGAGAATAGATAAAAACTACATTTTAGCTGTTAATAAAACAATGTTCAGAATCAAGAGCTATGTTTGGCTCCCCTCACACCCAAAGTCTGTAGGAAGACACCTGTTGCTTTACAAGAAAATGTGAGCATGTACTGTATGTTGGTAACTGCTCAGCAGTGAGGCTTACGGAAATTTCAAGTGAGAGTTAGACATGGCTCTCATGCCACAGGGATTTTATTCCAAAATGGAAGCAAGCATATAAGCAATTACTGAAATGTAAAGCAGGATAAAACGTGGGGAATAAACTATAGAATTGTAGTGTAAAATAAAGAACAATAAATTCTGACTGGAGGATATTATGGAGGGCTTTAAGAAAGCAATAATGGGTCTGGTATGGTGGCTCATGCCTGTAATTCTAGCACTCTGGGAAGCCAAAGTGGGAGTATTGCTTGAGCTCAGGAGTTCGAGACCAGCCTGACCAAGAGCAAGACCCCATCTCTACTAAAAATAGAAAAAGTAGCTGTGCATGGTGGCGCATGCCTGTAGTCCTAGCTTCTCGGGAGGCTGAGGCAGGAGGATCACCTGAGCCCAGGAGTTTGAGGTTGCAGTGAGCTCTGATGACTGCACTCTAGCCAGGGTGACAGAGTGAGAACTGTCTCAAAAAAAAAAAAGGAAAGAAAGAAAGCAATAATGCTTCAGCTAGACAAAATATAATGTTTCTAATGATGAGGCAAAGTAATGGGAAAGGTATTTGAGGCAGAAGGAAGAACATGAACAAGGATTACGAGGGGTTCATTTGTATGGCATCAGTAAGTTGTATGGTTGTAGTATGGCTGAACTGTAAGTACATAGAAAGATGTAATGGGCAATGAGGCAGAAAATCTGTAGTTATTTTTGAGGCTCTCTAATTTCTCCATATAGTCAAAATGATACTAAGATATTCTTTCCATGATAATATACAATTCGCTTAAATATTTAATTATTTGTCTTATGTAGGGGCTGAAAATAGGCTTTAGCCCAAAAGTGGTGGCCTAAATCTAAGTGCACTGATTCAGTGTATGTAATGAGACCGTAGAATGCAAAGTAAATCTTCCCTAAAGAAAACTCCTTGGGGGCTGGGCACGGTGGCTCACGCCTGTAATCCTAGCACTCTGGGAGGCCGAGGCGGGCGGATCGTTCTGAGCTCAGGAGTTCGAGACCAGCCTGAGCAACAGCGAGACCCCGTCTCTACCAAAAATAGAAAGAAATTAATTGGACAGCTCAAAATATATATAGAAAAAATTAGCCAGGCATGGATCTGCATGCCTGTAGTCCCAGCTACTCGGGAGGCTGAGACAGTAGGATTGCTTGAGCCCAGGAGTTTGAGGTTGCTGTGAGCTAGGCTGACGCTACGGCACTCGCCCCAGGCAAGAGAGTGAGACTCTGTCTCAAAAAAAAAAAAAAAGAAAGAAAAGAAAACTCCTTGGGGAGTTTTAGAACAGAAAGAGAAGGGGCAGTTGAGGGTGAATACTGTGTTTAATTCTGTGCTCACCTCCCAGTTTATCGTACCCATCTTTCTCAATAAGGAATTTTCTTCCTTCAGGTGGGTCATTGCCATTTCCCAGTTCAGGGAACAAGGACACTATGAAAGCTTCTGGAATTGGGCAAACTAATAACTAGATGCAATTGCCTGAGTTACAGAATATTTATTTTGGATTATTTATAATCCTTTAATTCCCTTCCTTTTTTTTTATTTTCTCTTACTCTCATTGTATACATTGCTTTTGTTTTCTTCTGCTAGTTATGGATTGCTGATGGCTGTAATGATTTACAAGCCAGGTTCCTACTACTTCCAAGCATAGTTTACAGCACAGTCAGCATGATTTAGAAATTTGTTGAAGAATCTTGGAGTCTTTTCTAGGTTTCGGTTAAGTGTTGGCTAAAAGAGTTGCCTGTGCTGTAAGAAGAAAGTAAAAAACCTTAGAGAATGTTCTGTCTATTGTTCTTTCTTTCCTTTCCCTCACTCCCTTCTGTCTCTCTTCTCAGTACTTTCTTAATGGCACGCTTACAGTTTTTCTACCCCAGATGAAGCCTGTTTCCTTCTTCCAAATAATTTTCAATACAATAAACTGCTTTTAATTTTATTCCTAAGCACTTTATTATATATATTGTCTTCTTTAAGCCTCCAAATAGCTTTTCAAAAAAAGGTAGGTTGGGCGTGGTGGTGCGTGCCCGTAGTCTCAACTACTCTGGAGGCTGAGGTGGGAGGGTACCTTGAGCCCAGGAGTTCAAGCAGAGCCTGGACAACATAGTGAGACACACCCCCCCCCTTAAAAAAAAAATAGGTAGGATCTCATTTTACAAATGAAGAGATAGGCTCAAAGAGATTAATTCACTTTTCTCAAAGTAACATAATGTAAAAGATGGGATTTGAACCTGACTTCAAAACTAGCCTTGTGTTCTTTTTGCCTTGCTTCATGATACAGTATGATGTTGATAGTGTTATTCATTGACTTTCTAGCCATTTCGTTTTCAGTATGAGATAAAGTTTAGAATGATTAATTACTGCTTTCATTTTCCAACTCCAATGCAATTATAAGTATTTCTTTTGGCTGTTTAGAATTTCCATTTCAGAATTTAGCCAAATTCTGAGATTCAAGAGGTGTTTACTCAGAACCCTGAACTTCAGCTATTATAATAGGGCATTTTAATTATGTAAGATCTGTCTTCCCTGCTAAACTGTAAGCTTTGTGAAAGCAGGGACCAAGTCCGTCTTATTTATCACCAAGATTAATTAGTACAATGCCTGGCACATGCTAGGTACTCAGATATTTAAGTGCCTTATTTATGTTTTATTGCATTTATAAGATGAGAGATAGTAAAAATACTACACAAATTAATCAGGTTAGAGACATTATTCTCACAAGAAATAAAGTAAAAATAAAATTTTGACATTGTTTAATATTGGCCACAAGAGTGTTTCTGACATGTCTTTTCTCTGCATTTTTTATTTTTTATTGTTTTAGAGACAGGCTCTTGCTTCCCAAGCAACTAGGACCATAGGCATGTGCCGCTGCCCTCAGCTAAATTTTTTGTTTTTTGTAGAGTCAGGGTCTCACTGTGTTGCCAAGGCTGGTCTCGAAAAGTGATCCTCCTGCCTTGGCCTCCAAAAGAGCTGGGATTTTAGGCATGAGCCACCATGCCCAGCCCTCTTTTATATTTGATGTCTACACCATCTAGTTCATAAAGTAACCTGGAACATTTTTTGTTTTTCTAGTGCTTATTTGTAAAGATCTCCCTATATATTGCCAATTATTTTTACTGGGATATTTTTGTATTAATTTATAGAGCTATAGAATTAACTCATGTTCTGTTTATTACTATGATTAGAGTTATTAAAAGTTAAGATATCCTTTAGAAAAAAATTCATTTTAGTATAAAGAAGGTATAATTGTTGAGGACTTTTAAATTTTTGTTCTTTATTTTTACTATGATAACCAAGCAAGCCATCAATTTGTATAATTTGTGATTTACAACTTTAGTTTCTTGTTTTGTTTTTTAGGAGGACAGTGTTTCTAATAAACAGACTATTGCAGGTTATAGGAACAAAGGTATCAAAGAAAGAGACAAACTTTTGAAACAAGAAGAAATGAAATCACTGGGTGAGTTTTAGCATTTCTAAAAACCGATTAGGAACAAGAAAGACTGTTTCTCTGCCTGAGTGGGGCATGTTTCTAAAATAACATTTCTGATTCATTTTTTTGGAGTGTAAATATTTTTTCTCTCATAACTTTTTTTTTTTTAATAAGAACCATTCATCTCTTAAAACAGTATTTCAGGGCATAACATATTCCCTATTAAACTGCTTAATGCTAGATTAAGCAAAAGTTGGAGTTTCCAGGGCTTACAAATTGGGGCCATTTTGTTTGATTCACACAGCCTTTTAAAACATTACTTCCCAACCCCAAATATGTGTATGAATCACTTGGGGATCTTGTTAAAATGAAGATTCTAAATTAGTAGGTCAGTGGGGAATGAGATTCTGCATTTTAACCAGGTGATAACTTTGCTGCTGGTCTTCAGATCACACTTCAAAAGAGTGTTGAGTTTGGGGACTTACAAAGGCAGGGATATATTTGGCCCAGTACAGTAGTTTGTCTTAAACTCAGCCAATGTGCTTTTTTCATTTTAATCACCTGCTGGCTCCCTCCAGGAATTTTGTCTCTACTAATCTCATTTAACCTTAAATTATTTCAGGGTCCTCTTATGTCAAAATATATACCAAGTGTTATTTTCTGTCTGTATACAGTTGTAAATTTGATTTTCTTCACAGCTTTTGAAAAGGCTAAATTAAAAAGAGAAAAAGCCGATGCCCTAGAAGCAAAGAAAAAAGAAAAGGAAGATAAAGAGAAAAAACGGGAAGAATTGAAGAAAATTATCGAAGAAGAGAGACTAAAGAAAAAAGAAGAAAAAGAGAGGCTTAAAGTAGAAAGAGAAAAGGTATTCATTTGAGTATATTAGCTATGCTGTATATAGTAATATTACTTTAAATATTTAAATTCATGGTTAATTTTCAAATACTTTTACTACTTTCATTCATATTTATTAATATGAATGCATAGAATGCTGATTAGCAATATTTATCTCCCTTTTGCTGTAGAAAATTTAATAAATGATTTAAGTTTCAACATATGTCTGCAGGCCTTTATACCTCACTTAAAACCTCTTTTAAAGTGCAATTCTAAATGTTTGTCTTCATTATTTAGACTTCCAAATTTAGGGAAGATGATATATGTAAAACTTTAAAAGGTAAAATACATAGTTTGAAAAATGTTGTAAATTCTATGACTAACAAGAATTTTTTTTTTTTTTTTTTTTTTTTGAGACAGAGTCTCGCTCTGTTGCCTGGGCTAGAGTGCCGTGGCATCAGCCTAGCTCACAGCAACCTCAAACTCCTGGGCTCAAGAGATCCTACTGCCTCAGCCTCCCGAGTAGCTGGCACTACAGGCATGTGCCACCATGCCCAGCTGATTTTTTTTATATATATATTTTTAGTTGTCCAGATCATTTCTTTCTATTTTTTAGTAGAGATGGGGTCTCGCTCTTGCTCAGGCTGGTCTCGAACTCCTGACCTTGAGCGATCCACCCGCCTCAGCCTCCCAGAGTGCTAGGATTATAGGCGTGAGCCACCGCGCCCGGCCAACTAATAAGAATTTATTAGTGTTCCTATCCTCCTTGAAAAATAAGGTGTTTGTAATGATAGAGTGTTTCAGGAAATCTTTGTTTATGGTCTTCAGTGGTAGATATTCCTTAGAGAATTCTATAGCTGGTTTCTTCCCAAAGTCAATCTTTTTCTTAGGTTTTCTGGGATATTCACAAGTAGACTTAGAGAATCATGTTACACACTGTGCTCATTTAAATTGCCTATAGTTTCTTGGATTTTTTCAAATAGGCCATTGAGGTGGTGTTGGAGGTCTAATAAACGTTTACAACAGAAAATGTAGAGAACAGAAAAATTACCTGTTGGCCAGGCACAGTGGCTCACGCCTGTAATCTGGGAGGCTGAGGCAGGAGGATTGCTTGAGCTCAGGAGTTCGACACCAACCTGAGCAAGAGTGAGACCCCCCCTCTCTACTAAAAATAGAAAAAATTAGCTAGGCAACTAAAGATAGAAAAAAATTAGCCAGGCGTGGTGGCACCGTGTGCCTATAGTCCCAGCTACTTGGGAGGTTGAGGCAGGAGCATTGCTTGAGCCCAGGAGTTTGAGGTTGCTGTGAGCTAGGCTGACACCACAGCACTCTAGCCCAGGCAACAGAGCGTGACTCTGTCTCCCCCAAAAAAAAGAAAAAGAAAAATCACCTGTCATCTAATGGTAACATTTAGAGATAGAATTAACACTTTGATTCATTTATTTCCAGTGCTTATTCTGGGCCTTAAAAAAAGACATCATTCACCATTTATAATTTTATATACTTTTTTCATCTAGCACAATCATAAACATTCTTTTATGTTATTAAATACTCTAAGTGGAATTTTTAATGACTGCACAATAATTCATTAAATAGCTAAAGCTAAATGCTTTACAATTTTTTGCTCAAAAATAATACTGCTGTGTTCAAATTTCTGCATAAAGTCGTTTCTTTTTTTGGACTATGTCCCAGGATAAATTTGTAGAAGTAAAATAATAGGTCAAAGGGTAAGAACATTTTAAAACTTTCTGTACACATACATAGCTAAGCGTTTGCCCAGTGTGCTTATTTACGCTCTTAGGAACAATGAATAAGAATGCTCATCTTATTGTGTCATACAAGGATTATTTGGGGTGGGGGACTTACTTAAGCAGACTATTCAAAGCACAGTAAGTTCTGTAATTATCTAGGCGTTTTATGTTGAAACTTTGATATTTATACTATGCTTTATTAGAGACCTTTTGGGGATCAGCATTTATCTTGCAGTTTTAAATGTTAGAACCAAGAATTAAGGGTTTCAAGAGACCAAGTGAGTTAAGAGCAATAGTCTGGATTACAAGAAGTCATCCATCAACTGTATTCTAATATTGATGCTTTTAATTATTGCTACCTGTGCGTGCCTCTAGGCTGTTACCAGATTCAAGTGAATCTTGAAAATAACAAATGTATTACAAATATAAGGGGAGATTTTATTTTAGATACTCTCATAATGTGCTTGCTTTGACGGGATCTAATTGATTTGAAGTAGGGAGAGAGCTATTGTAGGCAGAGTCAGATTAAATTATTATTCAGGAGATTTTCTGTGCCAGGGATTTTCAGTCTTTATAGCATTAACTTGATAGGCATTGTTAATCTTTTTTTTTCTTTTTCAGGAAAGAGAGAAATTACGTGAAGAAAAGCGCAAATACATGGAATACTTAAAACAATGGAGTAAACCTAGAGAAGATATGGAATGTGATGATCTTAAGGTATAAACATGTTATGTGATGTTTGGCACTTACATGTTTTATATGCCCTATGTAGCTTTACTGATAAAATCTTTCTTTTATTTAATAGTGGCCTCTTTTCTTTATATTTAACTGAGAGGACATAGTCAATTAAGCAAATTTTTATACTTAAAATTCCAGGGTAGCATTGTAAGTGTTTTATAATAGGCTTTGATAATGTTTCTTATTCTGCAGAAATAATTGATCAGTTTTTGTGATAATCCAGTAACCACTGTAGCCAGGCATGCATTTAGCTTGATTGCTAGGTAAGGATTTTAACTATTTCCAGAAATAACCAGAGTATCCAAACCAAACTCATTCATCTTAGCTTTTAAGGAACCATTCCTAAATCAGTAGATGGTGGATTAATCATGTTCCATAGTGTAAGGAGATACTGCATTGAAGATAGTATTTCATAGCTAATTTGATTTCAGAATCTAGGAAATGTTAAGAAATATACTTCAGCCTAAAGTTATGTTCTTAGTTTGAGGAAAAAAAATGTCCCTTTCCCACAGTCCCTTCCTAGGGACTGTGATTTAGTAAAGTTGGAATAAGTTCAAGACATCTATAATTTTAAAAGTTCCAAAGGTGATTATCCAGGGTTAAGAACTACTAGTCTACATGGAATAATTCTTAATAATTAGATACAGACTATGTCATACCTACCTATAAAAATTTCTGTGCTTGGTTCAAATAGTTATATAAATTGTTTAATCTTACAGGAACTTCCAGAACCAACTCCAGTGAAAACTAGACTACCTCCTGAAATCTTTGGTGATGCTCTGATGGTTTTGGAGTTCCTTAATGCATTTGGGGAACTTTTTGATCTTCAAGATGAGTTTCCTGAGGGAGTAACCCTAGGCAAGTGCTCTAGTTATCTATTGCTGTGTTCATCCTAAAATTAGTGGCTTAAAAAAACAAACTGTCTCTCAAAGTTCTGTAGGGCCAGTGGACTTAGCTCTCCAGGTCTCTCTTGGGGTCTCGTGTTACATTCAGACAGTGCTGGGACTGGAGTCATCTGAAGGCTCGACCGACTAGATGTTCAAAATGGCTTCTTCATGCACATGTCTGATGCCTCAGTCCTCTTCATGTGGCCACACATTCCATCAGAGTATCTCGTACTTCTTACATGGTAGCTGAGAGCTCCAGGAAACAGGAAGCAGAAACCACTAGCCCTCTTAAAGGCTAGGCTTAGAACTGGCACAGCCTTACTTCTGCCACTTTCCATTGGTCAGAGGAGTGACAGGCCATCTAGGATTCAAGGGGGTGGTGGAATAGACTCCACTTCTTGAATGGGGAGTGGTATATGTGCGTGTTTGCCAACAAGTTATTGCCTACCTTTAATTTGTAATTATGTTTTGCCTGTGTACTTACATACTTTTACTTTCTATAAACATTTATAATAGAGTTTAGTGCAGGGAGAGATCTGGATCAAATTTTGAATTTTTAGCTGTAAAATGGCAAAATAATTTTCTTAAGATCCACGTAGGGACCTTCAAAGACAATTATAATGCTTTTATAATTTTATATTTTTTATAATTTTAATAACAGTATATTCTCCAGGAGGGCTTTCAAATTCTTCAGTTTCTCTTTATGAATTAGGTGAGGCAAGAGTCATTGTGCCTTACAAATCAAAAAGGTCTAAACAATGCTGGTTTTGGTAAGAAGTTTAAGGAAGATGAATTAGATAAGAAACATTTACTTATGACTTGAATACAATATTAAGATTAATAATATCTAATACTGATAATGACCTCTCCTATGCATGGTTTACTAATCAGTTATGCCCCACATAGCTCTCAAGAATAGGGGGACAATAGCAAATCTTTGTGTTGTTCTTCAATATAGAATAAAATTTGTTAAATGTGCCTTAATTTGTGCCTCAAATTTAAATTTAGATGAAATACTATGTTGATCTATTGAGGCTATTTTGGCTTTCTTGAATGAGGTGACTTTGGCTTATGATTTTGTTATAATTATAAATTGTTTTCTAATTTTGGCTTGGATAATATTTGGCTCTACTTTTATAAATGGACACTTAAGAAAACAGTTGCACATACTATTGTTGATTAAATGTTCATTATTCCAGTGGAGTTGTTTTTTCAGTACATGAACAGAACTTTAAATTCATTTTAAACATTTTATTCACAGAAGTGTTAGAGGAAGCTCTTGTAGGAAATGACAGTGAAGGCCCACTGTGTGAATTGCTTTTTTTCTTCCTGACTGCAATCTTCCAGGCGATAGCTGAAGAAGAAGAAGAAGTAGCCAAAGAGCAAATAACTGACGCTGACACCAAAGGTCAGAGTTGAACATTATTGCTAATTGAACCATAATAGCTTTGTCGTGAAATTAATTTTTGAAGGTTATTTTAAAATTAAGTTGGCTTTTACACTTATAAAATACAGTTGTTCAGGTTACCTGATGTTGAATTATATATTAACAACATATTATCAGTTGTTTTATAAAAACTTTGTTCTAATGTAACCTGTTTCCGATGACTTTAAAGATATTTTCCCCAATCTGTCTTGCTTTTATTCCTTTAGATTTTTCCTGATTTAGGAGCATTACAGATTTTGTTTACCAGTATCTATAATCCCAAGAGATTCTGCTAAATAGCACTGATTTTTTTTTGCCCCCACCTAAGGAAATACATTAATTGTTATCCTTATTAATATTTTAAATTGAAAATACTGCTGATTTCATTTCAGATCTGACAGTTTTCAGATCAGAATTAAGTAAAATTTTATGGTTTTATTTGCTAATTGGTTTGAATTCAGAATTTTTGCCCTTTAAATTCTGTGCTTTTAAATATCTAGAATCAGTACGTGGTACATGTTAATATAGGAATAATTCTTGAGGCAAACACTTTATTTATTTATTTATTTATTTATTTATTTATTTTTATTTATTTATTTTTTTTTTTTTTTGAGACAGAGTCTCTCACTCTCTTGCCTGGGGCGAGTGCCGTGGCGTCAGCCTAGCTCACGGCAACCTCAAACTCTGGGCTCGAGCAATCCTACTGTCCCAGCCTCCCGAGTAGCTGGGACTACAGGCATGCGCCACCATGCCCGGCTAATTTTTTCTATATATATTTTTAGCTGTCCAATTAATTTCTTTCTATTTTTGGTAGAGACAGGGTCTCGCTGTTGCTCAGGCTGGTCTTGAACTCCTGAGCTCAGGACGATCTGCCCGCCTCGGCCTCCCAGAGTGCTAGGATTACAGGCGTGAGCCACCGCACCCGGCCAGACACTTTATTTTTAAAATAGCATGTTCACTATTTTGTTAGGATTTACCTCAATCAAGGAAATAGTAAACATTTATACTAAGAGATTGATTTGTCTTCCTGAATAATACTCCATGAACTTTGGCATATATGAGATTTAGGACCGGAAGTTTGATTAAACAAAAGTTTGAGTGTGCTACATAAAAATTTACAATAATAACTGTTAGGAGGCATCTTGATAAGGGATGTTGGTACAAAAAGATGGGACATTCCTCCATTTCAGATCGTTTTGTTGGTCTTAGATAATTCAAGCTCATCTTCTTTTATGACTAGTCCTTGAAGCAACAGAATATTGATGAATACGCATCTGATATTGGTGGCCTTTTGATTTTACGGCCTGAGTTCAAGCAAAATACATTCTCCAACTTGAGTGATAATCACCATAGTTTCCTTATTAAGGCCTATTAATCACCATACATCCCTTATTAGTCAATTAAATGAGAATATTTATTCTTTTAACCATTATGTCATATTTATTAATGACCAATATCATCATTAGAGTTATTGATCAAGTTCTGGCCTTAATATAAGATATAAACCTGTATTTCAGAATTTGAAGCAGATCAATTTTGTAGTTTTGGAAGTCATGATGGAAAAAAGTGTGGTGAAAAGGAAATTGTGTTGGAAAATCAGCTAGCATAAAGGAAAAAATATGTAAGAGAAGTGATGTTGGTATTTGTGTTGTCATTATATTTTCTATTCATGATTCGTTTGACCTGTGATTTTTATAACTATTCCTATAAAGGACTGTCTATAAATATAAGATGTATCTCTCTGAATAAGCATTGGCCACTAAATAAAGGTTTTAATGCTCCATTTGAAAATACATATTTAAACGTTAGGGAGAAAAAAGGACTTTGGCATTTTTCACCCTTCTCTTACTTCCCTGTTATTGGCCATATTTTACATTGTTTTTTCAGTTTCAGTAAGAGCCCTAACCTG
>RJWJ010005462.1:0-27385 GCA_004363605.1 Indri indri
AATCTACTTAGAACTCAGGAAAATTAGCAAGAAAAAATCAAACAACCCTATCAAAAAGTGGGCAAAGGACATGAACAGAAACTTTTCAAAAGAAGACAGAATAATGGCCAAAAAACATATGAAAAAATGCTCTTTCTATTTTTTTTTTAGTAGAGATGGGGTCTCGCTCTTGCTCAGGCTGGTCTTGAACTCCTGACCTCGAGCAATCCACCCGCCTCAGCCTCCCAGAGTGCTAGGATTATGAATTGTACAATTTAAATAGGAGAGTTTTATGATATTTGAATAATATTTCCCTATAAAAAACAGTGAAGAGACTTTGCTACCCTGACATTTAATTATCACTATAACCCAGTTTACTCCAAGTTGCAGGCCACCTATATAAAAAAATTTTTTTCTATATCATTACAGCATAATTTCCAAATAGATTTTATTCAAAATACATAGAAATTAGTCATCTTGCCTGTGCATTCATATTCCTACAATGCTACAATAATATGTCTAGGCAATAATTCAAACATTGTCTTCTCTGCCAGTAGGCATTTTTCCACCTGTTCAAACAAAAATCTATCGATCTCTGAATATCTGTCTTCTCTAAGAGTAGTGCTATCTATCAACATTTGTAGGCTGACAAACTACTAAAGGAAGCACTGACAATTAAGAATGCCCAGTTGTGGATCTACTTTAGGATCCATTAATCCTTGTTACTATCTATGAGTTTTTGTAATTTCACAAACAGTGAGTTGGGATTTACATAAAAGGAACACTTCTGCCAGTAGCTTCAAATGACAAGGACAGCTTCCCCATTTGATGCCAAACAATTTAATCTTGCTTCCCTCCAGCTAAGGAAAGAAGGGCTTCCCTTGGCAAGGAAAGGACAGAGACTTAAAGCACAACTCTTGAATTTCCTGCATAATCATTTCTCCTGTGTGGACCATGGTGGGGCACAGTCAGTATTTACTTGTCAGATAAATGTGGCAGATGGTCACCAATGGGATAGCATTTCTTTCAAATCCAAGAATGAGATGGCACTGAACAACTAAGAAAGGACAGTTCAAGCATAGTTATGTACTATTAGAGCTAGAGGGGTTTAAAATATCTAGTTCAGTCATTTGCTAAATGTATTCTAAGGAACACCAGTTCCATGAGCTGATCCATGAGAAAAATCTCTAAGAAACCCTTTTTCCCCATAACACTTATTAAAACCCCAAGAAACTCATGACCTATCAACACTTTTTGGAAAATCCTAACCTGGTCAAAATCCATTTTACAAAAGATAAAATTGCTCACTGCTTCCTGCTTCCCTAAATTTAAATGATTTGCCCATAGTCACCCAGCTAGTAGTCCCTGGAGAGTTAGAACTAACTTCTAGTGTTCTTTTAATGCTGCCACACTGCCTTAACCAGGGGAACCTTTTTCTAAATGGCAATTTAATCATACTGGACTTCCTGATAAACAGCAAGATCATTAGTCATTTAATGTTAGCTATGTTTGAAAGCTTTCCCACAAAAGGGTTGACCTGAAAGAGGTTAGTATTACATGACTCTCCTTTCAAGCTGCTATTTCAAGGTTGGTTTTACCTGGAGTGAGAGGAAATTTCTATTTGGAACAGCTCCATCTTGAAGATATTTCAACATTTCTTACCACAACACCCTTTCTGTGCTCAGTATTTTTAGCTCATTGTTTTCTATTTTGGCAGCCGAGAATCTGCAGTTTGTAATTTTACCTCCAGCTTCATATTTCTTCTTAAAAGTGAATACAATGTCCTGTTTATAATAATAAAATCACTAGTTGGCAGAACGACATTAAACGGAAAAAAAAAAAGAGAGAAAGCAATTGGAAAATTTAGAGCAAGCAATTTTAAGTGCCAAGTTTCACATTTGTAATGGTCCAGTGGAGGTCACTGGGCTTCCTTTTTATTGAGGGAATAGTAAAGAAATAGATACGCACAAGTTCTCTCGTAAAAAGCTATAGAAACTACCTCCACTTCTATGAAGCTCACGGTTTTTCTGAAAAGTGACATGATTCAAACTTCCATAATAATACTAACTACAGGAAAAACATAAAAATCAGTTTAGCATGCTATTTTCCTCCTCCAATATTTAGGTTTTCATTTTCCACTTTAATTGAGCTTTTACGCTTTGGTTTCCTATTCCAGTTTAGCAACAAAAGAAACAAAACAATATGAATGAAATTAGAAATAACTGGAGCCAGTCTCAGAAATAGCCTTGGGGTTTCTTGGGCTTCTGGTACAACCCCCTTTAAGCAGTTTCCTTAGAAATATTATTTTCCTGGTCCACAAAGGTTTGCAGTATTAATATTGCTTTTTCTTTTTTAAATCTCATATGCCTTGCTAAAGAGAGCTACAGGTCTAGGCCATGCAAGCACAGATTCTCTGGAGACTGGAACAGAAGGTCCAGAGAAATGGTGATGCCAACCAGAAGAGTTAGATCGCCCCTAGGAGTTCACACCAGCCTAACTTCTTGAAAATTGCTAACCAACCATTTTTCTTTTCAAAATAAACACTATTTCTCCCAACTTCAGTTTGCAAAATATTACCCCAATTCCACTGGACTAAAAAACTGGAATTTTACTGACATAATTGGATTATGAGGTTTAAAGATTGATGGAACTTTTCTGTTCCAAATATAATTGTTCAAATACTAAACTTAAACGGGTATGTAGAAGTTCTTACGTAGCTCGAGCCAGAGTAACATTGCAGGCTCTGAGGCAGGGTGACCCAGGAGAGGGGGTCAAGAAGTAATCAAGCCATAGGACTTGCAAGCCCTATCATAGAAGGATCTTGGAGTCTTAGGGGAACAGACTGCCTTTCTGCAGCACCAGCCTACAAAGTAAATGAAGACAACTTTAGTCACTTCTATGCCTGCTCATTCTCAGATCTCAGCTCATGTACCCATGATCTTGGCAGTTTGTTCATACCTATGTTATAGCAGTTCCATTCTCTGCTGTAATTTATCTGAGTACGAATCTGTCTCCCTGAAGAACAAGGGCTGGCTCCTGGTTGTTTTTGTATTTCCAGTGGTTAACTCAGTACTTGGCATATATAAACACACATACTTATTATATTAATATATATACATATATAAGCAATATATGTAAATGTTTGAAGGAGGTTTGATTTTATTAGTTTACAGAATATGTACTAATTTATTAAACATGGCATATATTTTTCAGCATGCACTGGGACTCAAAACAATGATAGTTCTTTTTTTAATTTCAGAATATTACGGAGGTACACATGTTTTGATTACATGAATTACTTCTGTACAGTTTGAGTCAAAGTCATAAGTGTCCATCACCTAGATGGTGTGCATTGTACCCATTAGGTGTGAATTTACCCATCCTCCACTCCCCTCTATAATAGTTTTTTTGATGTTCCTAGGAAAATGAATATTGATGATAAAAAAAACTCTCTGAAGGCACTAGACCTCAGAACACAAGAAACCACACAATCACAAACACTTGCACCAAGTACCTCTCTCTTTTATTACAATTCCATATCTGCCTATGGCTTAATGATTTGATTCATGCTCTTCTGCCACAAGACTGAGAATTCCATAAGGGCAGAGAACACATCTATTTTTGTTCAGTGTTGCATCCTCAGTGCCCATGGATGGTGTTCAATAAATATTTGTTGGCTGAATAACTGAATAAATCTATCGCAAGACCCATCCAAGAAAAGGAAAAGGTAATCAGATCCAAATACTTCCACATACTTATAGGCTTCTCTTTATGCATATTTTTTATTGTAAAAAATAAGAAATTAACTGACACTACAAAAATACATGAATTAACTCTGACACCCACACTAGGTGCATGAGTCAGGCGGTAAATGAGGTCTACAGATGAAAGAACCAGCATTCCAGAACACAAAAGTAATGACACTGGCACTCTCGTTGGTTCCTATACTTTCAGCCAAATGCAATTAATGGGTATTTACTCATGCCCAGTTACATGGATTTATGAATATTATCTACTTTTAGCTAAACTAATCCTTACAAAATAGGCATATCGCTAAAAAAGATTATTGCAAAAATCCACAGATTGAAAAGAATACTAAATTAATAATACTAATACTACTAGTAATACTGCTCACACCAGAAAAACAGCAACAATGACATTTTCTCTGCTCCTGATATGAATTCATCCCCAGCCATGTTACGATTTCAAAACAATGGCTGTCAATCATATGCTACTAAGCAGGTACTTTAGAAAAAATAAACACCCTTAATCTATCCCTTCGAGGTAAAGATGGCATTTTAACAGTGAGGAAAAAAGTTATTTCATTTTGAAAACAAAACAACATATTCGGCCGGGCGCTGTGGCTCACGCCTGTAATCCTAGCACTCTGGGAGGCCGAGGCGGGCGCATTGTTTGAGCTCAGGAGTTCGAAACCAGCCTGAGCCAGAGCGAGACCCTGTCTCTACCAAAAATAGAAAGAAATTAATCGGACAACTAAAAATACATAGAAAAAATTAGCCGGGCATGGTGGTGCATGCCTGTAGTCCCAGCTACTCAGGAGGCTGAGGCAGAAGGATCACTTGAGCCCAGGAGTGTGAGGTTCCTGTGAGCTAGGCTGACGTCATGGCACTCTAGCCTGGGCAACGGAAGGAGACTCTGTCTCAAAACAAAAACAAACAAACAAACAAAAAAACAACATATTCAAGTTTTGAAGATAATATTTTTTAAACGGATGTTTTAAAATGCCTCCCCTGTTATATGATTTGGTACCTAAAATAATATAAGTGTATAAACTACAAAATCACTCATATGTATACATTTAAATTTCTAACAGAATTTTCTAACTAGTTTTTAAAGACATCAACTGAAGAGTAACAAAGGATTATAAACTCATTTTTTAAAAACCTGAAAATGCAGCACTGTTCAAGGAGTCCACAAGAACTGACTGATATCAGGAAGGATGGATATTTATTATTAGATGTATTATAGATTATACATATAGATGTATTATATATTATATGTATTATATGTATTATCGATTATACATATAGATGTATTATAGATTATTAGATGTATTTCAAAATGAATTGGAATACAATTGGTGAAGAGGACTGAAAAATGAGTATTATGATTTAGTAAGCTCAGCTCACATCTTCTAAAGGTATGTCCTTTTCAGTTATGATCACCATTAAAACCAAGCATCAAAACATACAGAATTTAGAGTCAGACCTCTGAATTTCTACATCACAAACTGTTAAAGCGAAATTTAAATAAATGATAAAGAATATTCAATCACATTGCTTTTACCAAAAGCAAAATTATTATATAAACAAACAGGGTTTTCTATACCTTTTGTAAGTAAAATTAAAATATTTAAAAATTTATTTCATTCTCATTTCCTTTTCGTTATTTTTCTGCATTTATTTATGTTTATAATGTACATAATAGATTAAAGTAGAAAATTCATTTATAATTTTAAAATAAAGACATATGCATTACTGGCAATGCATGTTCAATGAAGCTTAGATATTACTACTTTAGGCATCAGGAAGCAGTTGAAAGATTTTAAATGCAAGGAGTAAAAAAAAAATTAGATTTGAATTTTAGAAACATAATCCTGAGGATAGTAGGCAGGGATAAAGTGTTTGGATGCCAAAGAAATTAAAAAAAAAAAAAAAATCCCTGTTACTATGCTAATAGCAGAGAGCATCCCAGAAGCTCTATCTTTGGATCCTTTCGCAGGGCACAAACATATAAAATAAAGATATATTTTAAATAAAGATATATTTCTGCAGAGCAAGGCCTCTTATTCTGGGTCTAACCCAGAAGGCAATGAAGGCCAAAGAAATGGCAAGGTAGAGCCATGAGAGGGGAACTTGGAGCAATATTGGGCCCCGTAACTATTGACATTACTTATCTGCAGGCTGAAAGGCAGGCTGGAAAAGATAAGAGTACCTCTATTTTCTGACATTCACATTTATAATTTTTAAAAGTTATAAAAGTTATTTTAAAAAATAATTTTAATATCAGTACACAAAATGAAGTAAAATTTTGCTTCTCTACTTCTTTATTAATCCATCAAATCCACTCTCCATGATAATCACTGTTAATAGTTTATTTCCTTCCAGACCTTTTTCTATGTATATATATTTTTAATGTATCTCTATATATGTATACACATATATGCGTATATGTTCATTTAGATAGTTTTTATATTATTTTACTTCATAAAAAATAGGCTCATATTCATATTGTTCTGAAACTTGCTTCTTTCACTTAATAATATGTCATGGCCATCCATCTAGGACACTTCTTGTGAATATAGCTCCTTTTTGCAGAGCTGTAGGGAATGCTATCATATTGCTTTAACATAGATTAGTAAACTATTCCTTTATTGATGGACACTAGCAGTGCCTCTGATGTTTCACTTTTACAATAAAGTAGCAAGAAACATTCTTGTACATATATCCTTGTATACTTCTTTGAGTAGGACAGATTCCTGAATAGAGTTTTTGGGTGAAAAGGTAGATACATTTACAATTTTGATAGGTAATGTAAGGTAGCTATACTATATAATATTTCAAATAATAAGGTTAAGTCATTCATTCTAGTCTTTTTTTCTAATTAAATCTTTTTATAGATTCCTAGATTCAGGAAAAGATCTCAGAAAATAAACCCCTCAATTTGGATATGAGAAAACAAAGGTTCAGAGAGGTTAAGGTTATGGGCCAAAGATCTCAGAACTCCCAGTGGAGTTCAGTGAAGGCGGCATTACTACTAAAATCCAGGACTGCAACGTGGGTTAACTGACTTCAAATATAAGGTGTGTTCCACTAGAGATACTAACAAGTAGGAAAGTGGATTAATTTTCTCCTTTTCCTTGCCTACCCATGGCAAGAAAAGAAAGACAGACAATAAATTCCTAAAACATACAGTACCAGGGGGAGCAGAGCAGGAGTATTCACAAACGAGGTGGACCATGGGCACCAAGAACTGAAGGTATCGTAAGTTCAGCTGCACGAAGCAAGCAAGCGTGGTGGAAAAGACTCTGACACGGGATGACCTTAGCAAAAAACCTTCCACAGCCTCAGTGGGCTGTATGAAAAGTTTCTTGGTTCTAAATAGCTCCATGTGGCATCCAAAATGAATGCCAGTACTGAAACCAAATTCTGAAGAGAAATATCAGAAAAGAACTAACATCCCACAATGAAGAAACATCTTCAAAGAAGATGTTGTTATAAAAATACCACAAAAGTACTTTCCAACAAATTCCAGACCTAAAAGTAAAGCTTTAAAATGAGGCTCCAAGTACAGAAGTCTTGAATCCTTTGCTCTGTGTCTGAAGAGGCCCACTTAAAGGAAGGCACTTCTAACCAGATAACGCTGTCTTTATTTGACCAGAGCTATGTGGTATAGCAATGAGAAAAGAAGATGGCAACTGTACCTTTTGAAATTAGAATGATCTACAACAGGTGTCAGCAAAATTTTTCTGTACAAGGCAGAAAGTAAAAGTTTCAAGCTTTGCAGGCCATATGGTCTCTGTTGCAACTACTCAACTCTGCTATTGTAGTCCAAAAACAGCTATAGACAATGTATAAGTGAATAAGCATGGCTGTGTTCCAATGAAACTTCATGGATGCCAAAATTTGAATTTCATGTAATTTTCATAAAAATTATTCTTATTTTAATTTTTCAACCATTTAAAAATGTAAAAACCATTCTTAGATCATGGGCTGTACATAAACAGGAAACAGGCTAGATTTAGCTCGTGGGTCATAATTTGCCAACCTCTGGTACAGGAGCACTTAATTCTCAACTGAACTGAACTTGAATATTAGTAGAAAGATGAAAATATCCAAGCCCAGCCCCTAGGAAAGTTAAGTTAGAAGGCAGAAAGGTAGAAACATGTTGTTCTTAAAGAGTTTCAGGTGTTTACCTTAAATCCTTTCTCTTGCTGAACTCGTCTGGTGGAATTGTCCATGGCAGGCCTTGAGGGAGACATTCTAGAACTTCTGAAGAAAAATCAGAGAAATCCACACCATACTCTGTTAGTATTCCTTCTGTTTCAGGCTCAATTTTGCCAGCTTGTCCAAGACTCTTAGCCAGCTGCCTATGGGCAGAACAGAGAGGGAACAACTGGGTTAGTGAACAAATGGAACACAGGCACCTGTCTCCTCTCTAAAAGTAAGGTATTAGGAAAGTCTTTAAAATCTCCTGCCCTTCCACCAGTAGGAATATGATCACCAGGGAATGGGACGCAGGGGAGGGGAGCAAGCAACAGAAGAGACAATGATATTCTTGTCCTTCTAAATCCATGACTACAGCATAATTTTACCTTTTTACAGGAATTGTGACCTGGGGAATAGAGCCAGAAGGCTTTCCTTAGGACTCCTGCAATTGTTCTTCATGGACAAGTCAAAATTGATATTATTAAAGGCTTACATCTATGCTTTCTTTTGCAAATACCTTTAGAGACAATTCTGATCAATGCAGTTTGCTGTTAAATCATTAGTTTCAGAATGCCTATACCTTAAAGTCATGCTCACTAGATTAGATCTGGTGTTCTTATTTATTTCACAATTCTTCCAGTTTTTACCTTTAAAATTTAAAAATATTTTATCTGAATACAGACATAATACATGTTCACTATGAAGAAGTTAGAAAACACAGAAATCCACCAAGAAGAAAATTAAAATTATCTGTAATTCAGTCACCAATTCACATTTTAGGGCATCTGCCCATTAAAAATAAGATTGCATTTAACAGGACAGTCTTGACATTATGAGTAGGGTTCTACCATTTAGAGGGCAGATCTCATTATCTGTGGGTCATCTACCCATACATTAAAATTGATAGCTCTCTATTCTTATAAGCATTGTCCTGTCACTCACAGACTACAAGTCTGAAGTTGTGTGCTAAATACAGATAGCTGATAGGAAATGTGGGCCTTGAAGTAGCTACTTTGTAGTGGGTGTTGCAGAGAACAAAAGTGGCCACTTCCTCTGTTGTAAAGTCTACTTGTCTACCAGGGTTATCCAGGAATCTACCCTTAGCACTTCCTGCAAGGAATTTAGCTCCAGTATTAGGGCCTTCTCTGGGGCCATTCGATTTCTATGAAGAAGATTCTGTTTCCTATGTAAGGGTAGATGCCTGACTACCAGAGTTCTCAGGCACACAGTGGCAAAGGGGCATAGGGGATGTGGTTGCCTCATAAGTAGACTTTTAACAAATTCCAAAACCTGCCCTTGCTACTGGAACGAGGCAGTCATGGCAGCAGCGCTGGCCCCATTTCTCACACACCAGCCAAGAAAGACCAGCCCACTGTGTACCCCTACACCTTCCTACCAGCCTATACTCTAGGTAGCCTGCAGATTGACCTGTGGGTTCTTTACATACAATGTGGGCTCACATCAGTGCCTTCTCCTCAAACAAGTGGTGCTCTCCCAAAATGCGTATCAAAAAGCCAAGGATAGCAAAAATATGGAGAACAAAATTAACAGAAAGCTATCTGGAAAATCACCAAATATTTGGAAATTAAACAATCCATAAGCTGAAGAAGAAATGAAAAAAAAATTAGAAAATATTTTTAACTGAATGAAAACATATCAATCTTTATAAGAAACAGCCAAAGCAGTATTTCAAGGTAATTTATAGCATTTAATGCTCATATTAAGAAAGAACAAAAGTGTCAAATCACTAACCTAAGCTTCTACCTTAAAAAGCTGAAAAAAGAAGAGCAAATTAGATCCTAGGTAAGTAGAAGGAAGGAAATTAAAAAAAAAAATAATGGACAGAAAATGAACAATTAAGAAAACCAATAAAACTAAAGACTTATTCTTTGAAAAGAGAATAAAATAGATAAATTTCTACCCAGACTGATCAAGAGAAACAAGGAGAGAAAGACACAAATTACCAATATCAGGAACGAGAGAGGGGACATCATTATAAATCCTATAAGCATTAAAAGGATAATAAGGGAATTCTGAATGACTATAAGCCAATAAATTCAACATCTTGGATGAAACAGACAAATTCCTTGAAAGAGACAAACTTTCTAGGATTATTCAAGAAAAAAATCGAATACTGAATATTCTGAATATTCCTATATCTATTAAAGAAATTGAATTCATAGTTTAAAACCTTCCCACAAAGAAAACTCCAGGCCCAGAGGGCTTCACTAATGAATTCTACTAATTATTTAAGAGAGAATTATTACCAATTCTATACAAACTCTTCCAGAATATAGAGGAGGATGGAATACTTTCTAACTGGTTTCATGAAGCCAATATTACTTTGATACCAAAGTCAAAGGATTCATATATCTCTCATGAATACAGATTTAAAATTCTTACGAAGTATTAACAAGCAGAATTCAGTAGCATATAAAAATACATTACGACCAAGTAATGCATGATTTAGCCAACATTCAAAAATCAATATAATTCACCATATTGACAAACAATGAACACATATAATCATCTCAATAGATAAAGAAAAAGCATTTCAACAAAATTTCAACATTCACTCATGAGAAACACTCCCAGCACACGAGTAATGGACGAGACTTCCTCAACTTGATTAAAGGCTTCTAAGAAAATCCTGGAGAGAATACCAAACTTAATGGTGCAAGACTAATGCTTTCCCTTGGATCAGGAAGAAGACAAGGGTGTCCACTTTCACCTATACTAGTTGACATTGTATTGGAGGTCCCATTCACAGTGAATGGGACCTCCAATACAATGAGCAAGAAAAAGAGAGAAAAGCTAAACACACTGGAAAGGAAGAATTGCACATTGCCTGTAAGTGGGACAAAGAACTACAATCCTATCGTACAAGTGACCAGCCTCCTACTACACAATGCCTGGCCTCTCTTTACAGAAGATCCCTCTTGCTCTGTGAGAACCAGAAGCCAATACACGAGATATGACTTAAATTCCGCCTCATTTCAAGACTTTGAATGTGAAGAGAATGACACATACACAAAAGGGCACTTAGGATTCATTCAGGGCAGCTAGAATGGGTTCTCGTGGCAGCAGCAGTGTCCAGTGAAAATGGTCTCCTGTAAGAACAGTGTTAAGTTTGGCATCTTGGCCAAACTAATTCTGATAAAAGATGATGGCTGGACTTCTTGGCTGTCCAGAGTTGCCTTGGTTCACACCCCTTTGTTTTTCTTTTTCTTTTTTGAGACAGAGTCTCACTCTGTTGCCTGGGCTAGAGTGCCATGGCATCAGCCTAGCTCACAGCAACCTCAAACTTCTGGGCTCAAGCAATCCTCCTGCTTCAGCCTCCTGAGTAGCTAGGACTACAGGTGCATGCCACCATGCCCAGCTAATTTTTTTTTTCTATTTATAGTTGTCTAGCTAATTTTTTTGCTATTTTTTAGTAGACATGGGGTCACTCTTGCTCAGGGTGGTCTAGAACTCCTGACCTCAAGCACTCCTCCCACCTCGGCCTCCCAGAATGGTAGGATTGATTACAGGTGTGAGCCACTGCGCCTGTCCCACACCCCTTCTTTAGGTCATTCAGTCTCTTGCTGTTTCAGTGAGCTCTTCGATATCCTACCAATAAATTCCTTTTCCATTCAGAGTTGGTTTCTCTTGCTTACAACCAAGAACCCAGACAATTATAGACTCAGGTCCCACTAATTTTCAAAATGACTAAATTATTACTTGTGTTCACTAGAATAAAGTTCCCAGTGAAGATATGGGGGACCTATCATTACCACCTTTCAAATTTGAAATTTGAAATTTTGAAATTTGAAGGACATAGGAATTCAACACTGTGGGTACAGAGTGGCTACAATGTTGTTTAGCTTAAACGAAAAGAACTTTATTCTGGTGACCACAGGTAATAGTCATTTTAAAAATTAATTAGCGTTTTGAAAATTAATGGGACCTGAGTTACTTTAACACATCTAACTCACTTACGATTTTCACAGGTTCCTGAGGTTCTGTTTTCTACATTCTCTCCTAATATCAATGTCTGTAATTGCCTGGGTTCTTGGTTGCAAGCACAAGAAACCAATCCTGGTTGGAAAAGGAATTTATTGAAAAGATATCAAAGAGCTCACAGAAATAGTGAGAGGGGTCAAGAACCAGAAAAGGGGGTGGAAACAAAGAATTACATGTTCCATCTATAAATTCTTGATTTCAAGCTAAGATTGAAACTCAAGGACTTTCAATGCCCATCAAAAAAGTATCCTGAATCCCTTGCAGTTGCCAAGCTAAGACAGAAAAAAAAAATTCAAAGAGTGATGAATTATTATATGTTTGAATTTAGAGTCTCACTAAGTCACTTAGGTGAAAGAGTAAGGTTAAAAGAACCAGACCATATATATACAAAATATATAGGAGGATGCAGAAAGCTCTAAGTACCTTGAATGCCTAGTTCTGAATCACCTTCCATTGTCATGAGTCATAAGTAGACTATGACAGCATTATATCCATTCTAAGGGGTGATGTCTGAAAAGACAGTTTAGCAGAAACTTCCTCCTAGTGGGCAGAACTTCAAGCAATATTATCAATGGTCCACTTTGGCTGAGGAAAGATAGCCTGATAGGCAGTGACTACAAGTTTAGCCAGATAGATAGGGACCAGAAAGAAGAAATATTGGAGGACTGGTGACAAGGACATCTGGGGAAGAGACATGTGGAAATCGGCTTATTAAAATGAGCCCAGACGGAGTATAACTTTGTGTTCCATGAGAGTGCTCAGTGAAAGCCTCGCACTGTGGGGCAGGATGGTCTGCCCCTCCTCAGCCATTGCAGTGATTGCTCGATGGGAACAAGAACAAAGTCCATGGCAGCAGGAAATGAGCTCCACACATTAACCTGTTCTCATTAATGACAACCTGGCTGCCACCCTTGCAGGATGCCAGTTTGCCAGCAGCTGCAACCAACTCTGAGCCCCTGATATAGAAGCACTCCAGGAAGGGCTGCCAACTGCTTGATAGCAGATTGCAGGCACTGAGCTCTTCTGTGACGGAGAAGGCAGTAATCATTCTCCACTAAAAAAGACACTAACTCTGGGTTTGGGCTTGCTATCTTCATTTGCTCTACCTATCTTGCTTGTATAAACACCAAAATCCCCAGATTTATGAAATACCTTTTAAGCTATTATGTTATCTCACTAAATATCGTTTGTAATTAAGGGTTTTGCCTTTTGGAAGAAGCAAAGCCCATAGATTTCACTGACTGGAATGGTGTAATAGCTTACTGACTACTGAAGGATGGGACAGTCAGGAGGCATCACCTTGTGAGGTTGGAGTACTCTCCTCAGGGATACGACGGCACTCTGACTTAGCATCCTGCAGGTGCTGCACACGGTGTGCATGGTCTGGGAACAAAGGATGCAAGGGAGGAGTCAGGCCTTTCAATATCACACTTAAAACCCACTCACAAAAGTTTTAGTCCTGTCCTCATAATGTTCACTCTATAGCCTGAGAGGTTTTCATACCTCTGAGGACACAAAAATCATTCCTCTAAACTGGAAACTGAGAATAAAACAACTCTAATATTAAAAGGCATAAAATATACTATTCACTTTCTTCCTGAAAAAACTCATTTGCAATTCAAGCCAGCTGAGAGATAACTAGAAGTAAGGATTCAAGAATGGCAAGTAACAATATAAAGAGGTTAATCATATATTATGTTGAGACATATAAAATTGCCAATATTTGACCACTTATTAACCTATAAAAATATAATTTGGTATGATTCTACCTGATAGTATTAAAAATTATATAAAATAATTGACCATATACCAATCAGACAGTATACATAGTTTCTAGGAGAAATATAAACAATAAAGTATATCACACACAGTTTATTAGAGATCTACACTAATGCGAAAAGAAATAAATTCACATATGTGGTAGGAGTCTCAGTAACAGTGTTTGTGAGGCAGACCTAGAACACAGTGACCATACTATTCCCAGTTTGTGAAGTCAGAGTGCCACCCTCTAGGATACAATGTGGCCAAAAACAATTACCTTATGCTAAAAGGAAAAAAGGGCCTACTAAAAACTTAGACAAAAAGGTATTTTACAACATCCAGCTTTTGAAATATAGTACTAAAATCCACGAGGAACTCACCATTTAAAAGTGGGGAAAGGGAAGGAACCAACCAAATGTTCTATTAAAAACAAAACAAAAACCCTGCATTTAAAAAGGAAGAAAGGAACAAGAAAAAGACATGACAGAAGGATAAACTAGGTAAGTATATAGCCACAGAAATGACAATTGTGATCACAGATATTCTGAAGAACTCAAGAAGTGGCCGGGCGCGGTGGCTCATGCCTGTAATCCTAGCACTCTGGGAGGCTGAGGTGGAAGGATCGCTCAAGGTTAGGAGTTCGAAACCAGCCTGAGCAAGAGCGAGACCCCGTCTCTACTAAAAAATAGAAAGAAATTAGCTGGACAACTAAAAATATATATAGAAAAAATTAGCCGGGCATGGTGGTGCATGCCTGTAGTCCCAGCTACTTGGGAGGCTGAGGCAGGAGGATCACTTGAGCCCAGGAGTTTGAGGTTGCTGTGAGCTAGGCTGACACCATGACACTCTAGCCGGGGCAACAGAGCGAGACTCTGTCTCGGGAAAAAAAAAAAAAAAAAGAACTCAAGAAGTGATGAAAATATCAGCACTATCAGACAAGAACTGGAAGCAAAGATGCAAGTGTGTAAGGAATAAATACGTGAAAAAAGGAAATAAAAATAAGTTTTCAGACCTCAGGAAATAAGTAGAAAAGAACAAAAGAACTATCACAGAAACGAAGATCACACTGGAATTAACAATTGAGACCATAGAGAAAAAGCTTGAGAAAGTGAGGAAAATGAAATTGGGAAGTACAGGGTCAAAAAAGATTAGAGAGAAAACAGACAGATGTGAAAGGCAAACCAAGGATATCCATCATTGGCATAACTGGTGTTCCTGAAGGAAGAAACTAGCTATGAGGAAGACAAAACATTTTCAAAGATCGTTAAGACAAGTTTCCTGAAATAAAATAAAATTTAGGTTTACAGAAAGGATATAACATGTCTCAGGAAAGAATTATACAGAAAATCATCACTGAAACATATTCTTGTGAAGTTATTAGTCAAAGATAAAGATTTCTAAGTGCAAGAACGCAGGTAATACAGTTGTCATAAGCCCTTTCTGAAAACAAAAACAAAAACAATAACAAAAGCCTGCTAGCTGATGAACTAAGGTCTACCGAAAGATGGAGGAATTCCTCCACACAGACCACTGGTGCTGAGCACTGGATCCACATACGTGGTGGTGGGAAGCTGCAGGAGAGGGAGGATAAGAGTAAGCAGGTGACGTGATGGACCTAATTTTAGATGTCAGAATAAGTCATATCAGTCATTAGATCTTCATTGAAATTAAGGAGAAAAAAATTTTGTCTCTTCTGGTGCTTTGTGTTCTGGCAGTTTTCAACAAATTATAGTCTGAGTTCAAACAATCTCGATTTGTTTCCTGAACATGGCTCATAACGACAAAATTATACTTTAGTTATGGTTTCCAAATGTGATCAATGACTCCAAGTTCCTAATAGCAGAATTTAACATTTATTTTACTAAGTTCCCCAGAACATTTCTCAAGTTCCTTATTTAAATAAATTTATTATATTTAATAGAGTTTCATTGGAGATATATTTGACAGCAGCATGGACTGGATATCTTGCAGTGATAAAAATCTAACAGGTCAGCATGCTGAAAGAGTTCATGCTTTTGAGGCCTTAGATGCTCCAGAAAGAATCCGTTCCTGTCTAGTTCCTCATAAACTGTGCTGTCACCCTAAAAACTAGAATACTGTGGAATCTAAACAGAGGCAAATTCTACTAGGGAACTGACTTATACATTGTATATTTATCTTACAGAAGGATTTGTTTTTACATTTTAAATTAATTTCAGTGTAAATCTTATTTAAAATGAATCATGAAGCCTGAGCAACATAGCAAAACCACATGTCTACAAAACAGAAAAATTAGCTGGGCATGGGGTGGTGCATGCCCTGTAGTCCCAGCTACTCAGGAGGTTGAGGCAGGAGGATTGCTTGAGCCCAGGAGTTTGAGGTTGCAGTAAGCTATGGTGACGCCACTGTACTCTAGCCCAGGTGACAGAGAGAGACTCCGTTTAAAAAAAAAAAAAAAATCATGAAAATAACTTTTCCTTTCATGTAATATAGTTCAAATGTTATGTTATCACTTTCTAAGTAGTTTCTGTGTCTTCTACTCACTGTCTGAAAAGATGGCAATAGCTGCTTTAGAACAATTATGGTTCAATGGTACATCAAAATGTCTGGTGATCTCCTAAAATCCATATTTCAGCCTACTCTGCATTAAAATATGTCCTCCAAAAATAACTTAGCGAAGATGGACATGGTGGCTTGCATCTATAATCCCAGCTGCTCAGGAGGCTGAGCGGGGAGGATCGCTTAAGCCCATGAGTTTGAGGCTGCAGTGAGCTATGGTCATGCCATTACACTCCAACTTGGATGACCAAGCTTAAGGGAGACCCAGTCTCTTAAAAAAAACTTAAACTCTCACAGCCAAAAGGAACCTAAAGAGACAAGGCAACTAAATGTAATATGGTAATCTGGAACAGAAAAAGAACATTAGGTTTTTAAAAAGAAGGAAATTTGAATACAGTATGGACTTCCATTAATAATGTATCAATATCTGTTTATTAATTGTAACAAATGTACCATACTAACATGTTAATAAGAGGGGAGACAAATTGCCGGGGTTGAGGGAGTGGGTGGTATATGAGAACTGTGCTATATTGACTTTTTTTGTATGTAAATCCAAAACTATTCTAAAAAATAAAGTCTATTTTAGAAAACCTTAGAGCTGAAAAAGGAGTAAAAGTAATTTAGATGTCCAACAATAGATAAATGATAAGCTAAATCATGGCATATTTGTTCAATTGATTATCATGCATTTTAGGAAAAGAATTTTGAAAATGTTATATATAATATAATATAATTTATTAGGTCATTAAATATGAAATGTTTGATTTAGAATCAAAAGTATAGTTTATTGTATCTCAAACAAGAAGCAGTACAATTAATCAAAGTATGCACCTAAACTATCAACACAGTTTTACCATCTTAATGGTAGCTTGTTTATGCCAGCAGCGAAGAAGCCTGGAGAGCAAGTGGTGATGAAATCCCGAAAGGCGTTTCCCCCAGCTTATTGAGAATTGAATATTTTCCCTTGCAAGAAGTGGTCCAAAGCCTGGAAGAAGTGGTAGTCAGTTGGTGCAAGGTCTGGTGAATACGGTGGATGACAGAGACTTTCCAAGTCCAGCTTCTATAGTTTGAGTAGCGTTGCTTGTACAACATGTGGTTGAGTGTTGTCTTGCAAGAGGACTGGCCTGTCTCTATCAATCAATCTTGCATCTTCATCATTTTGCCCAACTGTTTACAATAGACATCCACTGTAGTCGAATGACCAGGTTTCATGAAGCTGCAATGGATAATACCAGCGGTGAACCACCAAACTGACACCATTAGCTTTTTTTGATGAATATTCCATTTTGGACTGTGTTTCAGCATTTCATCTTTATCCAGCCATTGTGCCAAATGCTTACGATTGTCTAAAAGAATCCATTTTTCATTACACATAACAATATGGTATAGAAATGGTTCGCCTTTATGTTGACAGCAAAGAAAGGCAAACTTCAAGACAATTTCTCTTTTGACAGTCGTTTAATTCATGCAGAACCCATCTAACCAGCTTCTTTATATTGCCAATTTGTTTCAAATCGTCCAGTATTTTTGGAATAGTAATGTCAAACCTTGCTGCTAATTCACGTGTAGGTTAAGATGGATTCGCTTCTACTACAGCTTTCAGCTCATCATTATCCACCTTGGTCTCAGATCTCCCACGTGGCTCATTTTCTCAAGATTATAATCACCAGAATGGAACTTCTCAAACCATTTAATGTACTGTGCATTCATTAGCCACGTCCTTCCCAAACACTTCGTTGATATTTCCAGCTGTCTGCACAGCATTGGTTCCGCAATGGAACTCATATTCGAAAATAATGAATTTCGAGTTATCCATGGTTTCACAAAAATTGCTCTTAAAAAATTTTGACAGATAATCACAAGCCAAAATGTACATATGCAAGACTGAGGATGTACCTTCACAATAAAAATAAAATAAGATGTGTCAAAGTGAAATGTCAGAAATACCAACTGTCAAACTTAGTACTTAAGGAAATCGGACATTTCATACTTAATAACCTAATAACTATGTAAAAACATTTCTGAAAAGAGTGAAAGAGAATACCTACAAATGGTGTTAACTGTTTGACAGGAAGGATTATGAGTGAATTTTTTCTCCATTTTCTAAGCTTCCTTTTATATTACATTGTGTTTTTTCTATTGAAAATTATAGAAAAAATAACTATACTATCATGAAAACTGTAGTGTCCAATACTGGTTTCCTACCAAACATTCATATCTTTCCTCATCCCCCCTATAAGAAACCTAACCTTTTTCATACAGGGAACTCATCTCACCTTCAGCTCCAGAGACAGATACTATTCTGTCTATTCTATTAGAATGTTTTTATTCTAAGAAAATCAGTGCATGGCTCCCCTGGAGACTATAGTCAGTAGCATGGTTGGCAGAGAGGATCTCCCTCCTGGTGTTGGATGTGATGGAAAAAGTAGGTAGCCTAACTGTACTGGCGGCCACCTCCATGACCACAGAGAAACCACTGCTAGATTACTAAGGACAGCAAAGGGCAACCTGATAACACATCAAGTCACTGACTATACTGGGTTTGTAGCTGCACAGCCTCTGATCTCCCATTTATGTGAGATAATATATGCCTCTATTATTTAAGTCACTTTGGGTCAGGGTTTTCTATCACCTGTTGCTAAAAGTATCCTAATCTAAAATATGTTAAAATATCATCTATGAGAAGAAAACTTCCCTTCCCCTCCCTTCACTCTAACAGAAAATGTAAAGCTCGCACTGCCAAAAATAAAATCTCAGGATTGCCAGCATCGAGTATCTTGCAGGTGTTTACTACAAGCTGACATGGTACTGCTGGTCCTACGGCGTAATAATATTATAAATGGCCCTTCCTTAAGCCATACATCTCTATCTTAAAGGTGCTCCCTTTATGACATCCATGTGGAACTGGGCCCACAACATAACCCAGTTCACTTCATCTTTGTGGAATACGGTAGCAAGGCCAGAGAGCCATCCCTGTCACCCAGAGTGGATCTCCCTCTTCAGTACTGTCACTTTTCTTCAGTTGTATCTCCTTTCTGGCAGGTGCCACTTTCTAACTGTGTCATAGTGCTTTAAGTACATCTCTTCCTTATCAATAGATGGAGAGAAGCATCCATAAAAAGAATAAACATTTCTTTATTTCTGTATATCACTGAGACTTGCATATCTTAGGTGTCCAAAACAAGTTGGTTGAATGAATATATGAATAAACAAATTAATGTTTTGAGCCTGGAAAAGCAGCACACTATACTTCCTTGAAACTGTAAAGGAAAACTGAGAATAGTAAAAACAAACAAACAAAACCCAAAGATCTGTCTTTAGGTAAACTCTTGAGTCCTTTAATAATCAGCCACCATGTTAGCAAAATTATTAATATTAATATATCAAAAAAATCAGGAGCAAGAAAAAAATGCCTACTGCCACTGCTTTTATTCAAAACTGAACTTTTCTCAGTTACTGTGTGGAAAATAACTCCTCCCTAATTGTGAATTGCCAATTCAGGAAGATAAGAAAAATAAAAATTATATGGATTAGAATAGAAAAAACAAACCTGTCCTTACTTGCCAATAATGTGACTATCTACACAGAAAAGCCAAAGAAAATTATATCTGAAGTATTAAAATTAAAAAGGGGATAGAGCAAGATGGCTAGATATAGGAATATATAAAAATTAGTTGTAATTCTATACACCAGCAGCAAAAAGTCAGAAAATGTAACTTCAAACACCTGTTTTTCAGGAGCTATCATTAACAGTAAGAAAAGACTACTCATCAACTGGTGAGAAGATATTTTCCATATCAGTAACTGCTAAAAAGATTACTTTCTAGAATACATTTTTTTAACTCCAAAAAAATTAAATGACAAACAACCCAATTAAAAATGGATAAAAGCACCAATGAATGCTAAAATGAGTGGGTAAAAGTTTAAGCAAAAAGAGAATAATTATATAGTCCCAAACAAATCTTCCCCAAAATACAGTATAATGATTATAAGGAAAAAATAGCAAGTTGGGAATCCTGGCAGATACCTCCTTAGTCAAGTGATCAAGGTTAACATCACTAGTAAGACATGCTAACATCATGCGACCCTGATAAGCTGCAGATCACATCTGTGGTATACTTCCCAATAATGCCTGATCTCAATCTAATCATGAGAAAACATTAGACATACTCCAATTGAGAATGTAACATTCTACAAAATCACTGATCAGTATTCTTCAAAAGTGTCAAGTTCATGAAAGACAAGTGAAGACTGAGAAACTGTCACAAACTGAAGAGTCTTCAGTGAAATAACAACTAACTGCAACGTGAGATCCTAGACCAGGTTCTGGAACAGAAAAAGAATGTGAGAGGAAAAATTGGTAAGATCTGAGTAAATCCTATACCTTATACAATGGTATTTTACCAAGGTTAATTTCTTAGTTTTGATAAATAGTCTATGGTCATGTAATATGGTAATGTAAGAAGCTGGGTAAAGAGTGTGTGGGAACTCTGTACCATTTTCACAATTTCTGTAATCAAAATTATCTAGACAAAAAATTAGCTGTTACAAAATGGGTAAAGACATGAAGACATTTTCTAGAGGAACAAACATGTGGCCATGAATATATGAAAAGATGCTCAATCTCATTAGTAATTAGGAAAAAATAAATTAAAATCATAATACGATATCATTTTATACCCACCTGACTGGCAAAAACTAACAAGTTTAACAATATCAAATATTGATAAGAATGTGAAGCAATGGGCTGGGCGTGGTGGCTCATGCCTGTAATCCTGGCACTCTGGGAGGCCGAGGCAGGAGGATTGTTTGAGTTCAGAAGTTGGAGACCAGCCTGAGCAAGAGTGAGACCCCATGTCTACTAAAAACAGAAAAATTAGCTGGGCGTGGTAGCACGCACCTGTAGTCCCAGCTACTTGGGAGGCTGAGACAAGAGATAGCTTGGGCCCGGGAGTTTGAGGTTGCTGTGAGCTGTGAAGTGACAGAACGAGACTCAGTCTCGAAATAAATAAATAAATAAATAAATAAATAAATAAATAAATAAATAAATAAATAAATAAATAAAATGAAATAATGTGAAGCAATGGAACCTCCTACACTACTACAAATAGGTACAACCACTTTGGGAAATGGTTTAGTTTAGCTACAAAGTTATAAAGTTAAATATGCACATATGTGTGATCCGGCAATTTCACTCATAAGTAGAGTCTAGAAAAGCCTTAGGTGGTGAGCACTGGAAAGTTTGTAGCAACATTGTTTATAATCTTGGTTCAACCCAAATGGCCATTACTAGATAAATAAAATTATGGGGTACTGAAGGGAAATGGAAACATTATGCATTAAGATGAGCAAAATAAATAAGCGTATTTTAGAAACACAAGGTAAAATGAAAAAATGCAAATCATAGAAGAACACATGTAACATGGTATAAGGTTAAAAAACAAAACTAAATAACATTATTCAGGAATATGAATGTGGGTAAATTATTTTTTAGTTTTTGTAGAGATGGGGTCTCACTATGTTGCCCAGGCTGGTCTTGAACTCCTGGCCTCAAGTGATCCATCTGCCTTGGCCTCCCAAAGTGCTAGGATTACAGGTGTGAGGAACTGTGCTTGGCAAGGGAGTTATTAAAAAGTACATTTTGATTAGCATGTTTGAGACGATGGTTACCTCTAGGGAAAAAATTAGCGGTTATGATAGAGGGAAACAGACATGGAGCCTCAACAGTATAGATGATATTATATTTTCTAATCTAGTTGGTGAGTTCATGGGTTGGTTTTAATACCAGGTTTCAAAAATTATATAGGTGTTCTTAATACATATATTTTTTTGTCTATGAAACATACTTTGTAATTAAAGTTAATAAACAATATTTTAGTCAAATATATACTGCACCCTTAATAGTGATTATTTCTGGGGGTGAAATTCTAGAAAATTTTCATTGTCTACAGCATATGTTTGAACAACATTAACAATAGTATCAATATGTATGTATTTGAAAAAAATAAATATTAAAATTTTTTCTTAATTTTGACATTACAATAATAAAGTTATGAGAAAGAAAGTTTTCTTCATTGGAGATATTTATAATGATCACCACTTCAAATTTTTCTCACTCACCAGTCTCCTCGATGAATACTGTTCCCATTTATAATGAATGGCACTACAAGCGTGTCCTGTAAAATTAATCCAGATAGCGCTGAAACAACATTCCAAACTTCCTACGTTGATAGGTGGGGGTTGTGTATAAGCATTTTATATAAACGAGCATCAGATCTATTGTCCTGGGTGATGTGCAAATAAAAAACTTAGGGGAGAGAAAATCTACAGATAGAAAAAATTATGACAAGAAAGTCCTTCAAACTGGCCTCTTTGCCTTAAAGAAAACAGCAACACCTGACAGTCAACATTAGTGTTCTCAACCATTCATCATCTTTTCTCTACTAAATATTCTTATAAACTCTTGGTCTTAAAACTAGGCTATACACAGAAGACAGTTACACATTCTTGCAGTGATTACTACTATCATTACAGCTTTTAAATAAATGTTCTCATGCATATTGGTTCATGTTGGAAACTCCATGCAATCAGATATAACGGTATCATAGCCCTGAGAACCTACAAGTGAGGAACAAGCAAACATCAGCTATACCCAGGGCCCAGAACTTCAGTAACAATACAGAGTGAAAACAAAGTTTGGCAAATACAAAATGTTTTTGGCTGTATATTTACGTATTATTTCCTACAATCAGGAGGAGAGAACAAGTTATTTTCCTTTCTTCTGGCTCAGTATTATGTCATAGCAGAAGGCAGCAAGTAAGGAATGGGGACTTTAGCAAAAGTATTTTATCAGTGAAAACAGATAAAAGAATGGGGAAAAGGAAGTAAGGCTCAATGATACTGAGTGATTTGAGGAAAGGCCTGGAAACTTAAAAGTGAGTTAGTAGTGATATGAAGGGAGCAAAGAAGAGGCTGGAAGCATTTAATGAGTACACGAGAAGGTTGATGGTATCTGAGGTTCTCTAACACTTTAAAATACTATTTTTAAGGAAGTGTACTAGAAATTGTAGATGAAGACAATGACTTTGGAAGAAGTGTCAACGATTATATTCAGTGGTCCTCGAGGAAAGAAACAATTTGGTAACTTAAGCCTGTAACAGGACCATTCTTCTCCAATCTAACTTCCGCTCTGCTTTGACCAGGATGCTCTTCAATACTGAAGATGTAGTTTTTCCAAAGCTGATCCTTATAGGCCACCAGGTGGAGCCCAACGGTCACAAAAAAAGAGCCCCCTCCTCAGCCTGATTTGCTTTTTGTCTACTAGCCAGCTAGAGTCATATCCCCTGAAAAGGACTTACAAACTCTCAGTTTGGTAATGCAAGTTCATAACGTTATATAATTCGGCCTCTCCCTCAGAAGAGTCCTTAAAAAAGGAATATGCTCTGGAAAAGGTGAAATACTCCTTAGTGCAGGAGAAAAGATTGGATATAGTTATTTTTCAGTTTGCTAATCTTGTAGCCTAGCCTCAATGAAACAATGTCTGTTTGTTTTTTCTAACAGTCTAGTCACTATTTCGTTTTCCCACTAAATATAATTTAATGTATTTAATGTAATTTAGTGACCACCTCCTCAATTCCTATCTATCCCATAAGAAATTTATCTATCAAAACTGAATGGAATAGTAAAAGTATTTGCTTCCATCAGTCAACAAATAATTCTAGCTGTCCAACAATAACCATAAACTGCCAAGTTAGGAGATAAAGGAGATACTGTCCCAGAGCAGACTCCTACCCACCCACTTCCCTTCCCTTCTCTACCATATGCCTCAGCAATCAGAATTTCCCTTTCTTTGCTTTCACTTTGCCCAGTCATTCACTCCAATGGAACCTGCTGTCCACACTCATTAAAGCCAGCGGTACTGTGACCCATGCTCTGTTTCTCATTTCCATAGCCTTCCATTAAGCCTAGGTAATCCCATGTTCAACCAAAAATTTCTCAGCCTTGCTATACCTGCACTAACCTATTCACTTTCCCTCCCCTCCAACCCTACAAAACCACCAAAGTTTGCTTGATAAAATAATAAAAATGTCAACTTGCTCTAGGTCAATTCATGTCCTATATCTTCAGTTAGCTTTCAGTGTTGCCAAGAAACACTATTATGTTCTTCACAGTAGCTGCTGTAAAATTTTTCCATTTTCTTCAAGATGTATCCTTAAATACTCAAGAAGAAACCAAGATAAATCTAGAAGAAAATGACCATGATATCTCCATGCTCATGACATCCTGGAAGGGAAAACTGGGGCGGTAAACTCTAGACTTTAGGATAGCAGATTTCCCAAAGGTCTGAGAAAACATAGGCATGAATTCCACTGCAAGAGTTTCTAAAGGGAAAGATGATTTAACAGGGTTGGGAAGCTCTTAGAACTGTAAATCTGATTATATAATTGCAGATCATTCCAGCAAGGAAGCCAATGCGGCTTTTTAATTATCCTGGACAAGAGTCTAGTACTAAAAATTAAAAGTACTAAATATGTTGTGATGTATAACAAAAAGCAGTGATCCCTAAAAGCCAGCAAGGGCTCACCAAGAACAGACTACCTATGGGTTTTTTATAGTATTACAAAACTAAGATTCATGAAAATGTGGTAGATGTGATGTACAGAAAGGTGAATGAGGTTCAACTAAGATCTCTCATGACAATTGCAAGAACTAGATGGAAAATAACTTTCTAACAACTGGAAGTCTCCAATACTGTAATACTCTTTGAGCTGCCCTTAAACTGAGGCCCCAAAGCACCACTGGGGTGCCAGAGAAGCAATGTTTACTGTGAAGGGGAGGCCAAAGGAAGGGTCTTAAGGACCCTTCCAAAGCTACTAACATCATATATTCTATTAATGTGTGCATTCTATTCAATCTTTTTTTAAATATCTGTATCTTCTAAATTTGGCATTCCCCACTTGAGTTTATATACTTGTTGTATGCCATTATTGAGCATTAATTTTTAAGTCATAGAACCTTGGTTCTCATCATTTTCTGTTCCAAACTACTCCTTCTGTTTTCTAGCTTGATTTATGGTGCAACATCTTCCTACTTAACCTGGTTCAAGACCTTGAGGTCATCAATTCATTTCCATCTACTCATCTGACCAGCCAGCAAATGTTCACTGAGTATCCTTGTCCTAAAGGAGCTCAAGGCCAAGTTAAATACTTGAATAAGCAATTATAATCCAAACAGATGAGAGCTACAGTAACGGTATTATTAGAAGCTATGGGAGCACCAGAAGGGAGGTCTGTGAGTCAGGGAACATTTTTTGAGTAGACAACTGAGTTGAGTTTAAAAGTTGAGTGCTTCACCCAGCAAACACTGGAGAGAGGAGAAAGCCACTGCTGGGAAAGGAAGTGCAATGTACAAAGGTATGGAGCTTTGACCAAACAGCCAGCATGGGAAACTGCAAGCTCTGAGGCATAAGTGAAGGGTACAGTAGGAGAGAAGTCTGTTCCCAGTGAATTGTGATGAGATGCCATCAGCATTTACCCACTCACCCCAGTCGAGCCCTGAAAGTTCATCCAAGAGTCCATCCTTCTCCTTCATGCCCCATTTCTAATCAGTCATCACATCTGGGAGAATTTATCTTCTTAATCTCTCCTGAATGTTTTCGCTCCTTTTGTTTCCTTCATTGAAATTCTTTATTTCAAATTCTCTTACCTCATCTGTCTTACTGCCATAGCATATTACGGCTTCTTGCTGCCAGGTGCATGCCTTCCCATCCACGAGCACTCAGTCAGAGTGATCTTTCAGCAGAGGCCTCTGTTCTCCAAGAAATGATCCTGGACTTCCCCCTTCACCCACCTCCTCTAAACTTCCCCCAAATTATCTTATTCCTATGGAAGAATTTATAACATTCTATTTTGTACTATAGAGAGCTCAGAGAGACAGGCCATTCAAGTGATCAACTTTATTCATGCTCTTTCCAAGAGAGTTGAGTCCCACAGTCCTGCTAATTAGGTGGTGGGTGGTGGCACCCAGAACCCCTACCTCTGGCTAAAACTACTGAGCAAGGAAAATACCTATCTCAAGCTAGACCAGTAATATTTTCTACCCTAGAAATTCTGTATTGTGTTTCAACCAAATGAAGATAACAAAAGAAAACAAAAGAGAAAAGAAAGAAAAAGAAAGAAATTCTAAATTGTGATCTAGACTTTGGTATGTGACCTGTAGAGGACTGGCAGTGCCATTTTGGGACCATGTCTGCTATTGAGCAGGTGGAAGGCTACTGTGTAGAGAGAAACAGAATAATGCAGAAAGGGTAAAGATACGATGTGGTGGCTGGGCTGGTCAGGGGAGCTGAGACAGAAGGTGCAGTTCCTTTGCTGCCTTGTTAGTACTGAGTTTCTCATGAGGCCTCTATTTCCTGCTTTGGTTTTTAGAACAACCACCAGTTTCTTATATCCCTACTTTTATTTAAATTAGCTCAAATGGGATTACATTTTTTAGGATCAAATTATCCCTATGACATTTATGTATAGATTATAACTTCCTTAAATAAAGAAACCATAGCTCGTTTACCTTTGCATTTTTCAGATAATACAGCATACATAGTACCTTGTACACAGTTGATCAACACTTGTCTCATGAAGTGACTTTAACTACAGAAGAGGAAAATGACTTTGGACTTGAATAATTAGTAGCAATTACATACACAGAGGAAGTTCAATACTTTTAAGGGTAGAGGTGTAGAGGCCAAGAAGAAATTCAGAAGGAAGGCACCTTAGCTAAACACAGTTTTTAGGAATAGTTTATGTGGAAGCTAACTACACACATTCACGCCCACAGCAGGTACCATCTTCCCGGGAGCTCCTGATCAAAACCTGGCAAAGGGAGGACACCTAGGCAGTCACAACACAGCATGTTGGGAACCAGTGACCTCAGCTCCTGAAGCTCAGTAACGGATTGCCAGAACAAAATGGCAAGGTGATCACCAACACGCTCAACAGCTGCAGCCCTGACCCCTCATGCGAGAAGCGTCATCTGAGAGCTTCATTGTGAAAACTTGCCACATTTTATTTCTTAAAATAAATTTTCTTTTATACAAAGATTTCAAAATACATGTTTCTATAAAAGACCGTTTTTAATGTCTTCATATCAAGAAGGTGGAC
>RJWJ010005462.1:27485-69682 GCA_004363605.1 Indri indri
TCTGAGATCATATAAATCACACTGATCTTCATATAACTGAAATAGAGGCACAGGGTACTATTTCTGAAATTGTATTAGTATGACACACAGATTTGACTTGGCTTACTTTGGTAGGCATAAGAAGTTAAGTATAAAATAAACCTGATAAAAGCAGCATGACATTGTGGCCATTCATTCACTGTTGGTTCTCATAACCACAGACCAAGTGGGTGCATCCTGTACAAGTTAGATGACCAACAAGCAAGTCACTAAACTAGTCTAAAAGTAAATATCAGAACGGGCTCTTTTCTAGATTATATACCTTTATATTCATTTCTTATAAAGCATAAACCAGATACCATCTATAATAAAGGCCTAAAGATTCAGCTAAAAGTTAATATGGTTTTTCTTTCAAAATAAATATCAGTTTTAAGAAGAAAATAGGCATCATATTTGATCAAACATCTGGGTCCAGCAGTTTCTTCAGATCAAAATGAAGTGGCCATCCATGATTCTCTGGGATTATATCATACGTACTTAATTTAGATTGATTTCTTACAGCTTCCAGAAAAACATGGTACCCTTTTCCTGCTTACAGTAGGGTAATTTAGTTTTTAATGCCATAGGTGAAACCTTTGAAGATCAATACCAAAAAAGCACATCATTCAAACATGCCTTCACATTCACATTTTAAAGGAAAGGACCCTGGGGTCCCCCGAATATACCTGGACTTTGCATATTTTGACAGTAGTGTCTAAAAGGAGAGGACAGATTGGGGCAATGAATTCCCTGTACTCAAGTACAAAAAGATGCAACACAGACAACCAGTTGAGGTGGCAGCTAAGGGTAATTTCTGAAGAATCAGAACCAAACTATACCATGTACCATGCACCATGCTTTAATAAAGAAATAATAATTAAAATACACAAAAAGTTTACCTAACAGCCACTTAAACTGAGTTCTACCTGTGACCTGCGGCTTTTCCTACCAGAGATCACCTACCCCAGGGCAAAATTGCTGTCCTCCTTCCAGTCCATGATGCGGCAGATGAACAGTGTATTGGCAAAATCTTTAGGCCGTGTCACAAAGTCCTGGGGACAGTCCTTGAGAGGCACATAAATTCTAGGCACTCGGTGGTCTGAGGGAGAAAACAGGGCATATTTCCTAAACAGTTCGCTGTTCTTATCAGTCAAGAGTTTGAGGAAGCCAGTTGCTGCTCGAGAATGTTTTTTCTCCAAGATGTAAACCACCTGAAAACATCAAAGATACAGTCAATATTGTTTATCTGTAGAACTGGATAACAGATGGGAGGAGTCAGCAGGATATTATTATATTTGATCAACTAGCTGGATCCCAAAGTTTTTCTAGATCAAAATGAAGTGCCTCTCGGTGATGCTCTGTGACTAAGTAATCTATATTTAGATTGCAACAAGTATCTAGTAAGCATACATATCCAAGAAAAACTATGCAATACATGGATGCGTCAGATGAAAGTGCTTATGAAGATATGTGGGATTTCAGCAGGGAAGTATAGCTCCACATATTTTGTCCACATTACATTTTTCTCACATGATCAATACCACTATCTCATATGAACATCACAGTAGTTGCTTTTTAAAAAAAAAGAAAGTTATTAAACATAAATTACTGTTCTTAATTATGCTTTCAACAGCTGAAAGGAGAAATATTTAACCTTCCTTCTTTCCAAGATTAAACCTGATCTCTCATTTTAGTAGGTGAAGATTCAGACCACCACTCCACTACATGCACACGCTATTTCCACCAACAGAGAAGCATTTTCCAAGAAAATGAATCTTCTCCTTCGCCCACCCTGGGAGGGCATTCTTCCTGAACTGTTGCCTTTTCCCACTGTAGACAGACTGCAGTTTCATCCATTTGTTGGAATTACTTGCCATCATTCTACTAGATCTCTGAGCAAAAATTCAGACTGCTGTTGAGCTGGCTGCTACTCTCGTTCACGTCTCTGACACCACGTGGGGTTTCGGCCTATCTGCAGAGAACCTCCAAACCAGTGGAGGGTACCACACCTCTCCCCCAGTCGCTCCCAGCCACTACCCCACAGGAAAGGGCACCTGTCTTCTCAGCCCCACTATATGCTCTACTTTCTTTTTTTATTTTTTTAAGACTAGTCAATGCAGTAGTGAGAAGGGGGGCAAGTAGTAGAACAAGGAGTTCAATCTGTAACTGACTGTGAACAATCAAGTGAGATAACTCACTACCTTTGGACCAGCCTATATGCTCTACTTTCTAACCCCTTACTCTTCCTTCCTCCTTGGAAAACATCTTTCTACTGTGAATAATCTGCTGTGCCCCTTTTCCAGAATACTCGGGGCCCCCTCCTTGCATGCACTTGTTTGTCCTAAGGACTGTGTGCCCCAGAGACTTTGGGCAGGGGCTGCTCCTTCTCCTGCACACAGCCTCCGAGGAGGTGTCCATGTTTTCCCATGCTGCACTGCCATGTCCAGACCTTTGCTCTTCTCTCATGAATGTATCTGCACCCTCTCCTGGTTCAGGCAGTGCCTTTCTTGTTGCTGTCATCCAATCACCTCCTGGTCACTCTGCAATACCTGGCTTACAGTCTGCCTCTCCCACTCTCATCCAGGTAGGTGAACGATTCAGCCAACACCTCATCCTCACAGTTCCCATATCTCTTCAACACCAGTAGCCTTCAGCTCCATTCAATTTCAGCAACTCACCCTCATGGCCACCTTCAACATCATCTGGAACTAGTCCAATCCTGACACCTACTCTCAGACTAATCCATCAACCAGCTCTCTCACTCTCCCATGCTGCACTCCACAGGCTTTTTCACCACATCAAGACTTCTAGCACCTTGCCTGTTCCCTGTTAGCTACATGGATCCTTTCCTCCCTCCCAGAGTGACCATGTTTCGTCGCTTAAAGTCCTCTTACCTAGGATGTCTACCCTTCTGGTCCTTCCACTACACCCACATAAACAGTCCTCAATCCAGCCACTGGCATTCTCTGACCTTAAACATAAGCTACAGAGTTGGTCGGCAAAGAAGAAATCACAATTGTACAGATCCCATTATACATTAATGTTATATAACTTTTGCTAGAACCTCAAAATCTCTGAAGATATCTTTTTACCTGTCCCCACTCAGCACAATCTCTTCTTTTATTCCCACTCACGGATGTTCTCCTACTGGGGCTCCAGTTATCTGAATGTTGAATCTTTGTTATTGTCCCCCAGCTCCCTGAGGCTTCGTTCATTTTTTTGTCTATGTTCTTTGTTCAGATTGAGTGAATTCTATGGATCTGTCCTCAACTTCACTGATTCTGTGCTGAGTCATCTCTACTCTACTACTGAGCCCATCCAGCAAGTATTTTATTTCTTACTGTATTTTTCTGTTCTATAATTTCCATTTGGTTCGTTCTTAGAACTTCGATTTCTTTGCTGACATTTTCCATCTTCTCAGTGTTTCAAGGGAATTTTTAATTGCTTACTGAAGAACTTTTATGACGGCTATTTTAAAATCACTGTCAGATAACTGCAATAGCTCGACGCTGGCATCAGTTGACTGTCTTTTCTCATTCAAATTGTGATTTTCCTGGTTCTTGGTATGACAGACGGTTTTTATTTGTATCCTGGATCTTTTGGTTATCATGTTAAGAGACTCTGGGCTTCCTTTAAATCTTTTCATTTTAGAAGGCAGTCACCCAGTTTAGGTTTAGTATGCAGGTTCTAACTGACTTTTGTGGGCTGTAGTGACAATGACAATTTTACTTACAGAGTCTTTACAGTGCTACTTTGCTATTTTGGTTCATATGTTGCCACTGGGCCTCCCACTGGTCTCCACTGTTACTGCCTGTGGGGGTGGAAGGAAGGCCAAGCCACCTGGTCTGAGTATGAAATGGGAATCTCCTGCCTGCAGGGACAAAGAGGCTTCCCCTTTTGGGTTTCTTGTTGTGGCAGGATCTCTTTACTGGTACTACCTGGCTTCCTAGTGTTTTTCACTGGGAGAGGGAAGTCTCCAGCACACAGAGATAAAGAGGCTTCCTGGCCCACACACCCATTATGGCAGGATCTTCCTTGCTAATGCCACCAGGCTATCCAGTATCTCTGGGTGAAGGAGGGGAGACTCATGCCTGTGAGGACAAAGGGGTTTCCCAAACTGGGATGCCTGCTACTGGTGACCTCAAGCTGTCCAGTGCTGCCGCCGGTAGATGAGAGTCTCAGGCCCATGGGGACAAAGAGGTTTCCCGGGCTGGGCTGGGCTACTTCTTCTGGTGGGATCCTCCTGATTGAAGCCACAGATACATGGTATCTCTCAGTGGGAGAGAGAAGTCTCAGGCCTGGGGGGAAGGAGAGCCCTTCTCCTGGCCACTTACTGTCATCTGGGCTCCCAGTCAACTCCCCTTACAGATGCTGCCTGGATGGCCTGGTGCTGTGGAGGGATTTCTGTTGGACCTGAGTGAGGAATGAGTCTATCTGGGGTAACCTTCTACCTAGCAGGTTAGGATTCAGAAACACTGGCCCTGGGTCACCTTCTGTTGATGAGGGTTGTACCTGCCACTATGTTTTTTCTCTAATTCTGGGGTCCCTGATTAGTTTGTCTTCCTTTTTTCACTTTGCAGAATTTTCCTTTGGTTGCCTCTTGTGTTTTTTGAGGGTTTATAGTTATACTTAGCAGGAGGAGCAAAAAGAAACAAGTCTATGCCATTTTGTGTGAACCAGAAATCCTCACTTCTTGTCTTAATTTCTGACAGCACAGGAAGTGTATAAAGCAGGTTGACATTACTGCATTAGTTGTGATTAGTATAATACTAGTTATCATGGAAATGACTCTACCACAGCATAAGTTTACCATGCAAGTACTGTTTTGACTTGTAATTTTAGGCTGAAGTCATTAAGAAACACTGTCCAAAAGTGAAGGGAAAGGGGAGAGGGGAGAGAAGAAAGGAGGGAAGTGGAGGGGAGGGGAGAGAGGAGGGGCACAGTTGGGGGACAGTAGCAAATTACAGAACACAAGTTCCAACAGAGGGTTGCCTCTACTCAGCTCTGACTAAAGCCATTTAGGAATATGGTTCAGTCAGTGTTGCCGGATATTTTGTTTTGCCAAGAGAAGCCAGAAGTCTAATTTTTAATGTGAACATTCCCCCTCCCTTTTTAAAATGTAAGATATGGAGTCAAAATTTTTAAACACTGCACAGGTCAAACAAAACAGGTCTGTGAGCCAGCCCCAGGCCCCAGACTTTCCATTCATTATGATCTTCCACACCTAGCATGCTGCCTAGTGCATGGTTAGTACTCAGACGGCTTAGTGACATGAAGATCTGGACAACTGGATGGGCAATGGGAGTAATATATAGGGAGAGTATAATTTTAAAATTCCTCATGTTGATATGCAGGAGAGATACACTCTCAACCAACTTGTTAGGTGGAGTGAGCACAGTGTATTCCCAAGTTGAACACACCGATAGATGCCCCTGGTACACGAAAAGCCTCGTGATGTTACGCCCCTTGCACCACTTCTACCACCACGAGTCAGCTGTGTTTGATCCCACATCTGCATATTTGCATAGCTTGAGTCAACTGTGTTTGATTCCACATCTGAATATGCCACTAGCATGTATAAAGAATAAAATTAAATTATGCAAAAAAAATGAAACAGGAAAATAAAACAATTGTTTCTATGATAACTAAATTGAATACTGCAGAAAAACTAAAAAAGACTTATTAAAAATGTATTTTTTAATTAGGTATTGGCATGACAACAATAAAAAAATTGGAGCAAAACCCGTAAAAATCCAGAGGGAGTCTATATTCACATTGCTTCCCCAGTGTCTAATTCTCACTTCACTATAAATAACCAAAACTGGAAGTCACAAATGCCACATTACAAGTGTGGATTAACCAAGAAAGATGATGTGGAATTCCAATCAACATACCCATACTCAAAGAAAAGGCCTTGAACCTTTATCCAAAGGCAGGCAAACAGATATATATTTATATTTACAGTTATTTTTAAAAATTCACTTTTCATGATTCCATGGTTCCACTGACTTTTCTGATTAACTGACCAACTACAGTCCTGACTGAATCACATGAGAGAGCTTTGACAAGTAGCTGAGATGATAGCCATTTGGACAAGTGGAGAAAATCTGTAGGCAATGACCTTTGCTGATCTTTGCAGGGACTTCTCTGGTAAAGCTCTTATGTCTTGTGACACGGAGGTGCTCTCATCTTTTTTAACTGGTGCACCAGCATCCTCTTTTCCTACATAAAAAAGAGAGAAAAAGAGAGAAGAGAAAGAATCAATTAGATGCCTATTGACTCATGGGATTTTCAAATTCAGATCTACCATTTACCCTAAACTACTCACTTTACAGAAGAGGAAACCCAGGCCCACAGTGGTTAATGTGGCCAATCATGTCATATACCTATATTAATGCTCACACTGGGCACTTAGCCTCAGCAGGCCACATTTTATCTATTTAATATTATTTACATGCTAAACATTATACAAGTGGAGAGCATCAAACTATGTTAAATTAAACTAAATCATTTGTGTGTCAAATGCCCAAAACCTAGATATTAAATATTGTCCCAGACTACAATGAAGAATAGAGATAGGTTAATTTATTATGCACATCTGCTGAAATAAAACAAAATCAAAATAAATGTTAACTTTTAAAAGTACTTTGGTACCAGCCATAACAAACAAAATGGTGGAAAATAGATTATATCTATTAAATAAATAAATAAAAAACCCAACCCCAATTTTCCTGGCTTTTCTTAGTGACATTATATAAAAAGAAAAGTACTTAAAGTCTTTTAATGTTTTAATTTCCTTTCTTAAAAAACTTATAAAATGCACATTCACCCAAGAAACTGAAACCAAATCTCCCCAGGAAAGAGGCAGTTAGGCTCTGTACCAGAAGTATTAAAAACACTCATGAACAAAAGCAGCAAATTACACACTTCTGAACACTTAAAATTTTGTATTTTCACTTGTTACATTAGATTTCCCCTGCAAAATGTTCTTCTCCAACTATAATATATTGGAGTTTCTAGATTCTAAGGGTCACAACCAATTTATGTGGGAGCCACTCCAGAGAGCTAAGAGAGACTTGTACTTATCATCATTTAGACATTACCAAGGCCAAAATAAATAAATAAATCCTTTTCAGGACTGGCTGCTTCTTAGCAAAAGCTCAGTTTAAAGCCAATTTTTACCATTCTGGGCGTATTCTGGAAACACTGACATGATCTGACCTACTGGGGATTAAGAACGATCAACTGTTTGCTTTTCCATCTATGCAGAAACCTATCTACTAAAGTACCCACTGAAAGTAGAATCCTCATTATTTTCCAAAAAGAAAAAGCAAACAGAAATTCTCCCATTGTAGATTACCCTATCCATCAGCAAAAGAGGGACATCAGTCAAGCTCATCTTTTTTTTTAAGTTTTTAATTTTTAATTATCATGGGCACATAATAGTTATATACCTTTATAGGGTACATGTGATGTTTTGATACAGACGATATAATATAAATTAATGAAATCGGGGTAACTGGGGTATCCATCACCTCAGGCCTTTAACATTTTTTGGTATTAAGAACATTCTCATTCCACTCTTTTAGTTATTTTAAAGTATACCCTAACTTATTTTTGGTTATTGTCATTTCATTGTGCTATCAAATATTGTTCCTTCTATCCAATTACATTTTTGCATCCATTAACCATCCCCACTTTATCCCCTCCTCCCTGCTACTCTTCTCAGCCGCTGGTAACCATCATTGTACTCTCTGTCTCCACAAGTTCATCTTTTATTTTAGACCCATAGTTCAGGATTCCGAAATCATCAGATGCTTCCAGAACATTTTTTATAATCTTAGGGAGAAAAAAAACCACACAAGTTGTTGATCTGTTTGTTCCATAACATACCTTGCTAATGTGTTCTGCAGAACAAGGTAATTCAGGAAAAAAATATTAACAGAAGGCTGGAATTACCACGAACAAGTATACTCAGATATCCAATAGCTAAATTTTTGGTCTCGAAAGCTAGCAACCCAGACAGGGTAGTGAGAGGACTGGTTTTTCCAAGGCAGCCCAAATCCTGGGCAGCAGCTTTTTGTGACAGTCGCTGATAGGTCTATCTTAAAATAACTTCAGATTCCATGCTAACGACAGCAAGTCTTGTGTTACAAAGGTTATACCAGGTTACATCCAAAGAGAGGGCAAGCCATGGAAGTAGGCCCAATCATGATTTTCAGATATCACACTGGAACATGGCATTTTCAGGTTCTGTATTCATAAGGACATCCTGGCAGAAATGAGGCTTTGTTCAGACAAAGTTATATTATAATAAAACTGAAGTTTACAGCCTTGCAGGTGGGAATCATAGACATGGTCAATGGAGATAAAGAAACACAATGCCAGGTTAGATAGGCGAATTACCTTAATATGTTTCCAACAACTATGTCTTGCCACACTAAATAGCAAAACTGTCAATTTAATGAGGGAATCAACTACATTGTTTAATCACAAGAGCATTTATATATTCATTAATTCCATGTGTATTCATTGAACAGGGGCACCAAGAGGATTCAGTGGTGAGCAGATGAAATACAATCCCGGCCATCGTGGAACATATGGGCTAATGTGGAATGATATTATATAAATAAATCACTCAATGAATACAAAATTATAAATTGTGATACATGCTAAGAAGGAAAGAACAATCCCTAAAAAGAAAGGAAAAGAGCATATGATTTAGATTAGAGGTCAAGGAAAAGCCCTGTGAGGACGGGACATTTAAGCTGAGACGTGAGGACGGAGTGTACAGGAGTGAAGAGGGGGACAAAAGACCCTGCGTAGGGAATGGCACGTGGGAAGGAGTGGAAGCAGGAAGTTCTTCTCACAATCAACACCAGAAGGAAGGCCACGAGGCTGGAGCACAGTCAGCAAAATGGGCACGGCAAGAAATAAGAATCAGAGGTAGATGGGAGTGAAGTCAGGTGGGCCTCGCAGGATGTAAGAATCCAGAATTAAAGCCTATATACAATGGCAAGCTGGCTAAGGATTCCGTGCGAGAGCAACATTGCCCAGGGCAAGACTACAGTAGGCTAGGAGTAGTTATAGGGAGACCAGTTAAGAGCTATTGCAGTGGTCCAGGCATGAGAGGACGGAGCTGTGATACAGGCATTGCAGACAGAATTAAGACACATTTTGGAGTTGAACTGACAGACATGGTCATAATTAGATATGATTAAGGATTATTAGATATGAGAAGTGAGGGATTATTTCCAGCTTTCTGACATCTGCAGCTAGGTTGACAGAGGCATCACTTACTGGCAAGACGAGAGCAGGAGGTGAAAATCAAGAGTTCTATTCTGGAGGTGGTCGCATTTGGGAGGCCATCTGTGAGACCTTCAAGGGATGATACTGAGTAAGCAGTTCAAAATGAAGGTCTGAAACTCAGGAGAGAAAACTGGGCTGTGGCTTTAAATATAATTTACATGCCGAGGACTTCCATATTTATACTTTCCAGCCCAGGCTGGACAGAGAGACTGAAACCCAAGTCTGCTCAACTACTAAATCCACGAGCTCTTCCACCCCTCCACACTGCTACGTGCACATGTGGGGAGTAATGTGGTGTCGCTGCTAAGGAAGAAAAATTCACTGAGGAAATGACTTGGGACTTGAAGGATGTATAGATGTTTAGAAGAGAAACAAGGAAGTTGAAGGGCAGGCCAGGCAAAGGCAAGAGAACTTGTGAAAAGCCCAGAGCTGTGAGAGGGCCTGGAGTAGTAAAGGCCCAACAGAAGATTTAAGGACACAGCACTTGGGTAGGGAGGGACTGCAATAAGAGGAGAAACAAAGCTGGTGGAGAGATGGGATAGGCCCTGCGACGGGGACTCTAGGTACTGCCCAATTATCTAGTCTCTTATTTCCTCATAGTAAGAATCCCAATTTTTACCCAGCCATACTGCCACCTAGTCAAAAGATCACATCCCTCAGCCTCCTTGCAACTATGCATGGTCTGTATGTCTAAGTTGTTGCCAACAAGATGCAGGGGAAAGCGCTGTTAATGACTTTTAGGAAGTGTCTTTATAGGGTGAAGGCCCAGCCTTCTCTCTTTCCCCCACCCAGTCTCTCTTTCCTCCACCCTGCTGCCTGGAATGTGGATGTGATAGCTGGACCTCTGATCTTGGTCCTGGAGGCCACAAGACAAGGTGTTTTCTACTCTGCAGAACAGCACAGCAGAATGAGTTGAAGACTGTGAAGCTGACCTACAAGCCCTGGCCTGCCTGTTTCTTTGATGTGAGATAGAAATAAACTTCTTTTTTGTGTAAGCCATTGATATTTTAGGATTTAATGCTATTCTCAGCAGAACATACTTTCTAACATACAGGTCCAGACAATGAAACTGACAAGCCTGTACACTATCCTATATAGCATTATAAAAGCCAGGGAAATTTTTCTCTCCAGACTTATGTATCACATATATATTTGGGGGCTATGAATTTGGTAGCCCTCTGGAATGGAGAAAGATAATGGTAACAGATCTTAGAAAGATGGGGTTAAAGTCTAGGTGAGACGAAATCAGAACCTGAATTAAGATAATGGCAGTAATTAAAAGATTTACAAACTCTGACAAATCCAAGCTTGTTCTATCTCTGAATGAAGAGCCACAGAAATTTTCAATTTCCAAAGAGAACTCAATGAAAACTGTACTATATATTTGTAAATGAAAATATGTCCCTCTCAGAGCTCTCAAAATCAATCAACTAGGAAAACTTATCTTATGAGTCCCTCTCCCCAGTGAAATGTAGAAATGACAGCACAAGTCCTCACCGGGGCAAGGTAACATACACTGTGGATAAGCATTTGCTACGCTGCAAGCTTGCCAGGCATAATGAGTGCTGTGATTGTCCTAGGATCCCACACCCAGCTCCTGTTAGGGCAAGGCCTGGGAATGACGGCCTTCAGGGGGCATCAGTGAGCTCCCTTCTTCACAAAATCCCCATGCCCAAGCACGTTTCTCACTCTGAAATGAAACCGTATGATGCCAGAGAGTTTCCATAGCATGTTCACCCACATCACCTCTTTTGATTTACAACTTCCTACTATGGGTAAAGTGGGTATTGCTATTCCAGCTTTACTGAAGAAACAGGTAATGAAGAGGCAGAGCCAGTCAATGACAGCATGCAGGGATACTGGCGCTGGCTGTGGTAACCTGTTCTCCACACCTGCAAGAACTGGACCATTATGGGAATAGCCATGAAAACCTATATCAAGTTATCATTTAAGTGGCCATGGGATTGCTGAAATGCTGGAGTCAACCCAGTGAAGGTCCTGAATATCTACGGAGTGTCACTCATTGCAAATGGCCCTGTTTCTGTCCTCAGGGAACTCATGTGTTAGAAGTGAGACAAAAATGCAAATAAATATTTAAAGCACATGGTATTGGTAACTACTGGCAAACAGTGTGTCTGAGGGCAATAAGAAGGGAGCAAGGCAGAGCTTGACAGAGCAGCTAACCCCTGAGCTGAGAATGGGAAGGCTGAGTAGGAACTGGTTAGGTGGATGGGCATTCCAGAAAGGGAGAAGAGAGTGTGCAAAGGCACATATTCAAGAGTAAACTGAGTATATCTAAATGGATTGCTAGGAGCCAGAACATGAAAAGCCTCATAGGACATTCTGAAGAAGTATGCATTTTATATTTTAGGGATGGAAAGCCATTGAAAATTCTGAAAACAGGCTGGGTGTGGTGGCTCATGCCTGTAATCCTAGCACTCTGGGAGACTGAGGCGGGAGGATTGCTCGAGGTCAGGAGTTCGAGACCAGCCTGAGCAAGAGCAAGACCCCATCTCTACTAAAAATAGAAAGAAATTAGCGAGACAACTAAAAATATATAGAAAAAATTAGCCGGTGGTGCATGCCTATAGTCTCAGCTGCTCAGGAGGCTGAGGCAGGAGGATTGCTTGAGCCCAGGAGTCTGAGGTTGCTGTGAGCTAGGCTGATGCCACGGCACTCTAGCCTGGGCAACAGAGTAAGACTCTGTTTCAAAAAAAAAAAAAAAAAAAAAAAAAAAAAAAAAAAAAAAAAAAAAAAAAAAAAAAAAAAAAAAAAAAGAAAGAAAGAAAGAAAAGAAAATTCTGAAAATAACATGATCAGAATTATATTTAGTGAGAAGTCAATACTCAGTCTATTGCTCCTTTGAAGATAATCTTTTTTTTCTCCAGCTGTTTTTAAGATTTTTCTCTTTGCCTCTGGCTTTCTGTAGTTTCCTCCTGATGTATCTAAATTTGGAACTTTAAAAAAAAAATTCTACATGCAGTCATTGATCTGCTTAAATCTGTGGTTTGGTAGCGCACCTGTTATGGAAAATCTCAGCTATTACCTTCAAATTTTTACCTTTGCCCATTTTCTGTCTCATCTCCTTCTAGGACTCTAATTCAACTTATTTAAACCTTCTCACTCTATTCTCTATGTCTCTTGCCCAGTCCTTTGCATTTTCTGTTTGTCTCTCTATCCAATATTCTGGATAATTTTTTTTTTGTTGTCTTCCAATTTGTAAATTTTCTCTTCAGCTTTATCCAATCTGCTATTAAATTTATCCACTGAGTTTTTCTCTTCAAAATACTTAGTCGTATATATACTATTCCTTGTCCACGGAGTTTTTAATTTCATTACTCTAATGTTTATTTCCACAAGTTTTCTTGGTTCCTTTTCAATTTGCTATGTCACAATTCATAGTTTCCTATCTCTTGCAGATGTCTTTAAACTTATCTTTTCTTTAAACAGAGGAAATGAGTTTTTTGGACTGTGATGATTCAATATCTGATGACATTTTTGAAGGGCTGCTTTTGTTGTTTGTGGTTTCTCATGGTTCTTGTCCTTGAACTATGGTTTTCTTGGGTGCCTGGTTATATTTATGTGCTGGTCACTGAATAATCTGAGGTCTAAATTGAAGAAACCTTTTTTGAAAGAATTTCCATTTGATTTTGCCAGATACCCAGAGGCACTACCGGTCCTTAAACCAATTCAAGACTTGAGATTCCTTGGTTGACCCAGTCAGCTTGAATCTGGGCTGTAATTCTATGTGAAAGCTGCTATGTTTCAGGTCTAACCTGATGGTGTAGCCCTTTGGGGTTCCAGATTCTTGTAAGGATTCTGGACTTTATTTCTGTCCCTGACAATTGCTGGTCAAATCGGCAATATTATCTGGGTTCTCAATTCCAATTTTAACCTGATAATGCCTGTTAGCTATTCCATGCTTTAAGATTTTTTTAATCTAAATATTTCTAATTTTTTCAATAAGAGGATGTGTCTGAATAATAGCCCACAATTATTATTCACACAAAGTCTCTAGGATTTGTATTTTAGAAATATTTTTCAGGTAGCATTGTAGAGCATAGATGGGGAGCAGTGATAGAGTGAGGGCAGTGGTGACCTTCACAGGGAACACAAGCAGGGAGAAAGCAAGGAAGCCATTATGATAGTGCCCAATGTACCATTAAGGCACTATCCTATAAAGCACTATCTTACTAAGGCACAAGGGATGGAGAGAGGAAGTATGTACTCTCACATTTTATTTGTCTCAGCAACCCCAGGAGGGAAGTACTACTATCCTGAGTTTTTGAGAAAAGCAACCAGCAATTCAGAGAAGTAAAGTAACTTATTCCAGGGTTCATCCAAGGAGATGGTTAGTAGAGGGGCCATCAGAACTGAGTCTGACTCCAAGTCCAAGCTCTTTCCACCACTGTAAGATAGGATCTGGAAGAAAAATGGGTACACGTGGGTGTATTCCAATGACAGTGGGAGGGTTGTGGAAATGTTTGTAATTACAGACATTGAAGAATTTAAATTTTAGAAGCTGTCAAATGATAAACAGCTCTGTTTATATAATTTCACTGCTTCCATCCATAGGGATGATAGACAGCATGAGCTTTGGGGTAACAAGACCTACATTCAAATCTAGGCCCTGACGTGTTGAGCTACGTACCTTTGAACAAGTTACTCTTTCTCTTTGAATTTCCTTCTTTACAAATCAAGAATAGTTTATGTGAGTTATGTTTACAGGTAGTACCATGGCACAAAGTACATTAACAAAAATTGTTAGATACTATTAATGTTGTTGGCTTTTTTTTTTTTTTTCTGAGACAGGGTCTCACTCTGTCTCTCAGGCTACAGTGTGCAGTGGCATCATCATAGCTCACTGCAACCTCCAACTCCTGGGCTCAAGCGATTCTCCTGCCTCAGCCTCTGGAGCTGGAACTACAGGTGTGTGCCACCATGCCCAGCTAATTTTTTCTCTTTTTAGTAGAGGCGGGGTCTTGTTGTTGCTCAGGCTGGTCTTGAACTCCTGACCTCAAGCGATCCTCCCACCTCGGGCTTCCCAGAGTGCTAGGATTACAGGTGTGAGCCATCACGCCCGACCTTGTTGTTGGGTCTCGTAGTGAGTTTTGAGTTAATTCAACCCTGTTACCCTGGGCACAACTGATTGGACAGGACTGGTGTATAGGACAATGACAACATCATAAAATAGGTCACATTTTCTCATTTGTAAAATGTAACCTATCCTATAGAGGATTAAATGGCATTAATGTGTGTGAAAGTGGCATCATGGCTAAAACACAATAAGCACTCAACAACTGCTATATAACATATGTAAATTGCGGATATTTTTTCTGTACGCCTGGCGTATGCTGTACCAAGAGGAAGAAGAGATGATACCACATAGATAGACAGAGGCCAGGTCAATGTTAAGGAGTTTGGACTTATACCAAAGGCAAAGGGGAGCTACAGAAGAACGAATTCAGGAGACTGACATGAGTAATGCATTGAGAAGCTTAGAAAGATTTCTGTTTTTTTCTTGAGACAGAGTCTCACTCTCTTGCCTGGGCTACAGTGCCGTGGTATCAGCCTAGCTCACAGAAACCTCAAACTCCTGGGCTCAAGCGATCCTCCTGCCTCAGCCTCCCAAGTAGCTGGGACTACAGGCACGTGCCACCATGCCTGGCTAATTTTTTCCATATATATATTTTTAGCTGTCCAGCTAATTTCTTTCCATTTTTTAGTAGAGACGGTGTCTCACTCTTGCTCAGGCTGGTCTGGAACTCCTGAGCTCAAACAATCCACCTGCCTCAGCCTCCCAGAGTGCTAAGATTACAGGCATGAGCCACCGGCCCGACCTAGAAAGATTTCTTCATGAAAAGAGGTTTAGGAAAAGTGAGACTGAAATCAGGAGGCCATTTAGTAGGTTACTGCAATAAATCAGACTAGTGGGAGAAGGAACAGAGGGTCCTGGATAGAAAGATATTTAGAAGGCAAAACTGACAAGATTATTTAAGCTAGTGGGAAGCAGATGAGGTAGAGTAATGAGTCTTTAGGAATAAAGACTGCCTAATTTCCTCATAACAGACATTCTCAAAGTATGGTTCCCTGACCAGCAGCTTTGGTATCACCCCTGAGCTCTTAGAAATGCAAATTCAAAGGCCCCACCCACAACCTACTAACTCAGAACCTCAGGGGGTGGGGGCCAACAAGCTGTAGCTTAACAAGCCTTCCAGGTGATTCTAATGCACATTAAAGACTGACGGCCACTGCTATAGACTAACGAGCAATTAGCCACCATAGGAAGAGCGTCTTTGGGCAATCAAGAGGGATATAAGTTCCATCAGGACTTAGTGAGTTTGAGGTGTCACATATTAGATCTGGCGCTTAAAAGAAAGAGGGCTGCCTGTGTACACAGAGCAAATGAATTCAAGGACTGGCTCTCTCAGAGATTGTTCGGAATTAGAAGGGAAGAGAAGCTAGGACAGAACAGTGAGGAACACCAACATTTGAGAACAGCAAAAGTAGAAAAGTTTGCAAAGCAAACTGAGGTACGGTCAGAGAGGTAGGAGAAAAATCAGGCTAATGTGGGGTCAGAGAAGCCAAAGAAGAAAAGCATATCATTAGGGAAAGTGTGGTCTGCAGTGTGGCCTTAGTGGCAAGGTCACAGGTGACCCTAGTGAGACTAATCTGAATAAAGGAAACAAGTGAAGTCAGAATGCTGTGCCTGGGAGAGTGAGTAGGAGGCAGATTGTATGAATGAGGGTGTGGAACAGGCTCAGGAAGTCCGGCTGTGAAGGACTGGAATAATACAGGGTGGAAGCTGTAGGGTGAAACAGAAATCATGACATGGCTTTTAATATTTTATTTTTCAAGATAAGGGAGGCTTGGACCTGGTTAATTGCTGATGGGAAGGAACCAGTAAAGAAGGCGTGGCTGAAGCGGGCACAATTAGGAAAGGGAGGGGTCCCTGGGCAGGAAAGGATGGGATCCAGAACCCAGGGGAAGGGATTAACCTCAGGCAGAGGTTAATCAGGACAGAGAGACACCAACTTCATCGTATCGAAATAAATGGGGCTGAGATTAGACACAAGTCATTTGTAAGTCTAGTGCCTGAAAACCGCGGGGGCTCACAGGAGTCAGCTTTTGTTTCTTCTGAAATATTGAAGCTAAACACATCTGTCGAAAGTGTCAGGGAAGGTGGAGAAGATCCACTACATGCAGAGCTCAGTGTTCTACAACCCCAGGGGAGACTCCAATGAGAATGGCATCCCAAAAGAGTGACCCTGAAAATGCCAGGCACTAATGATGAGTAGCTTGTCATCGAGCCCCTGTCGCTAACGCCTGGCACTGCTAAGTGATTTACTTACACTACCACATTTAATATTCTCCAACAGTCCAGTGAGGTAGCAGGGATTATCATGCCAATTTTAGAGATAAGGGACCTGAGGCTCACACAGATCAAATAACATGCTCGCCCATGGTTACCACCTAGGAAGTGACAGGGGCAGTATTCAAACCTAAGTCTCATGAATGCCAATGCCTCATCCTTTTCCCATTTTGCCACACTACCTTCAGGATCTGAACAGCACTGATGGAGGTGAGAATGAAAAAGAAAACATGATACTTGAGAGATATGGCTGAGTGATAGTGAAAGAGTCAATCAATTCCATTTTGGACACATTTCAAGTTCGGAGTGACAATGGAACATAAGCATGATAAAGTCCTCTGCCCAAGCTGGAGATACAGTTCTACATCTTAGGGTAGAGGTTGGAAATATCAATTAGATGATGACATCATCTAAGAGTAGGCAGTTTGGCAGAGACTGAAGAAAGAAGGCTGAAACATATTTACAAGCAATAAGATGAATGAAAAGGAAGCTAATAACCAAGCAATGAGAGGAAAAATCCCTTCACGACCCAATTTTCTTGCATTGTTCTAATTTACAGACTGGCGAGAGATTAGGGAAAGAGGTACTCATTCTGGCAGGATTGGGTCACCCTCCTCATTAGGCTGATCATGCAGATGCCTCCAGCTTCCTGAGTTGGAGCCAAGCCCTAAATAGCGTGGCTTTCAGGCCCCAAACTGGGTCCCTCACAGGGCATCACAGATGGAGCTTTGCACTGATTCCCATTCCCAGCTGGTAACTGTATTAATTACATCTTCAACACCCTCCTGCTTTTCTCTGAGTACTCTCTGCTCCAAATCTTTCCTAGCCCAGGAGAAACCACTTTTAAATTTCTCTCCACTGAAGTTTAAATTGGCTTTTAGCCTCATGGCTCCCCGAAGACCCAATGTAGGTACATACACATATGTGCTTCCATCTCTAGCTGGCTTTAACTTACTAATTCTGAGTCTTTCTCAACAGATGAATGAATCTTCCAAGTTTAAGTTGACTTATACCCGAGTTTTTCTTAAAGGGGCAAATCTTCACATATTGCTGTGATCATTTCAATACGAGAAATGTGGTGTTTACTAAGACCACACTGGTGTTTCTCTACCTGCCTTCTAAGGACTAACCATTAAAATTGCAAAAAAAAAAAAAAAAAGGGGGGGGGTGACAATCTGTCTTAGAAAGTAAAGTAGCAATTGGCCTTAAAGCATGGGGAGCTTAGACTATATGAGTTATGCCATGTGTTGAGTCTGCAAGCCCACATATATCAAATATATATCATGTCTCTCTTATGTTCCAAGCCTCTTAAGGCACATTTGATATTTCACTTTATTGAACATCTCCAACAAAGATAATAAGATCCAGCCCACCGCCTAGCCAAAGGGGAAAGAATTAAAATGCTACTTCCCCAAAAGCCAGTCTTCTTTTTTAATTCATTTGCTGTGATCTGAAAATAGCAGAACCACAAGGTGAACATCACAAGGGAGAAGAAACCAAATAGATTTAAAAAGAATAGATTAATTTTTATAGATAGCTTCATTTCTGAGATCTACCAAGCCCCCTAAGAAACAGAACAATTCACCACTCAAAAACAGCTAATGTTTAAAGTATCTCTAATGGAAATTTGCTTCTCCTTAATAAGGTAACAAGCTCTACCTCTAAGTGCAAATCAGGCTAATGTGGACCACTCCAGCCAGGTTATATAGACATGGATGAGGCATTGCTTTTGACGCCAAATTGGAAAACCTGAAGGTTTTATAATGGATGCTGTATGGCTGCTGTGGAGAAGAAGGATTCAGTCATTAAACAGGAGGGTGAATGGTTAGGTATTTTTTAGTTTAAAAGAAGGGAAGGAAGGAGAATCTTTTGCAGAACAATTTCTAAATATAAGACTCTGTTCTGGGGGTTGCAAGTGGATTAAAGATGAGTAAAAGCAATTACATGAGGAAAATAAAAAATATTCAACCATAAAAGTACCTGTCATGAAGTGTCAACTGGAAAATATGTAGCTATATAAGAAGAGTCACAAAAGGAAAAGTTTACACATTTTGTTAGAAGAAATAAGTAAAGGCTTGTAGAGGATACACCTGTGGCAAGCAGATGCTAAGATGGCCTCTAGGAACCCCCACCCTGCTGGTCTTCATGCCTATATAATCCCCTCCACTTCAGTGTGAGCTGGACCTGTGACTTGCTTCTAACCAACAAAATAGGGTAAAGATGATGAGACATCACTTCCATGAGTAGGTTATGTAAGACCATAACTTCCTTTTGATAGCTGACTCTCTCATTGCATTTGATGAAGCAAGCTGCCATATAGAGAGGCCCGTGTGGTGAGCAGCTGAGGGCAGCCTCTGGCCAACAGCCGTCAAGCAGCAGAGGTCCTCAGTCTGAAAGCCCACAAGGAACTGAATCTAGCAAATAGCCAAAGAGGCTTGGGAGATCTTTCCCCAGTCGAGCCTTCAGATGACTGACACCTTGACTGCAACCTTGTGCGGAACCCCAAAGCAGAGGACCCAGATGAGCTAAATCCGATTCCTGACCCACGGAAACTGTAAGATAATAAATGTGTTGTTTTAAGCCATTAAGTTTGTGGCAATTTGTTACACAATGATAGATAACTCACACACATCTAAAATGACATTTGAGGAATGGGAGGCATTTTCACAGCAGATGGGGAATTAGGGGGTATTCATGGCAGGAAAAAGGAAGCAGAGACACACCAGGGCAGAAGAGGGATGAAGTGCTTAGGAACAACACAAAGTTCAGTTTGGCTGGCCCTAAGGTCTTAAGTGGGCAGGTACAAGAGCAAAGGCTGGAGAGGCAGGCAAGAGGCCCATGGAGGGCAAGTAGCCAAAGAGCATTAAAGCTCACCACCAACACCATGTGGTCTGGGAACCTCTGCAAGAAGACTCATTTGATACTTGTTACTTCAAGAAGCAACAAGCTTCAAAAAATGGTTTGGAAAATGCCCATAATGAAATGCTATGCTTTATCCTTTTTAAGGTGCTTTCTCTTCCATTACCTCATTTGATTTATGCAAGAATCGGTTATATTGTCAAGGCAGGAATTTATTATGAAGGTTTCTTACAAATAAGGAAAATGAAGCACTAACAGGTAAGAATGATTGGCAAAGGCTCTTGTTCAGTACTTTTTTTTTCCTACTAAGAGTGTTGCCACATTTTGTTGGATCCCCCTTCCCTGGTAGAAAATGAACAGAGCTAGCTAGACAGATTTGGATCCCAGCCCAACTGCATCAGGGTGGGCCCAGGGAGCATTCATACCTGGAACAGAGGTGCAATGGGGCCTGGGTGAAGTGCAAAGTCAAGGGTGTAGCATGTCTAAACTACAGAAGCAGGTACCAACGGGGCTCTGAAATAGGAGGGCAAAATGAGTGTCTTTCAGAGGCAAGCCTATCAAATTCATATGCAATTGCTTCTTCTCACTCGAGGAAATGAGTCAGAGCTAAGGGGACCTGCCACATTGGCTAACTGAGGAGCAGAGATGAGGGACTTTACTATGCAGCTGAGCTTTCATTCAGGAGGACTATAGAAAAGGTATGCAGGGTGGAAGGCTGGTCCTGCTTAATGGGACAGAGGTGACATATTCATTTTTTAATGTCTTGGGGTTTTTTTTTTTAGTATTATCTCAAAACCAGGGACAGTTTTCAGTTGTAAAATGTTATATAAGATCTGTCCTTAATGATAAACATTCTACAGCCAGAGTAGGGCAGCTGTCAGTTCCCTCTCCTCATCCAGAGCCGCATGACCCAGCTTTTATCCAATAGACTTAGCTGGGATCTCCGACAGCTTTTTGAAAATCTCAACAGGTTATAACTATCATTACTCTAAGTCTATCAGTTAGGCAAAGATTTCCCCTGGCATGTTGCTACATGACTTGAAAAACCTAGCTGATAATACTCTAAGGGGAATGGAAATTATTAATATTTAGGGTGATTCAAAGGGCAATCAATACCAATAAGATGAATCTATAGACAAGTATAATTCTGCTAGAGTAACAATGAAAGGGTGTCTTAAAAAGAAAAAAAAAATACAATACCTTAAGGAAGAAGGTTAAACACCAAGTTTCAAAGTAAGCTTCATTACTCAACGGTATAAACCTGGCACATGCTGACCAGAGGGATGAAAAAGGAAGCGCTACTGAGCGTTCCCTTCCTGGAGTCTGAAGACCTGAAATCTAACTTCACCAACAGCTTTAGCATCTCAGGAAGAGGGAAGCAGAGAGGAAGACATGAACCGTCCCCATGTAGAGCCAATTCTCAGGTTCCTGGGTATACTATATGTTCAATAAATACCAAATTGAACTTTTTCAATCCATTCTTACAAAATAATGGTTAAATGCAAAAGAAAGAGGGGCCTCCCCTGAATAAAAGCTGATTTTAAATAATCGTAAGAATTAGTTTTAAATAAATAATTTTCAATCCCCTGTCACCTATTAAGAGAAAGAGGGGCATTCTTCATTTCTTTCTTTTTTTTTATTTCAGCATATTAGGGGGTACAAATGTTTAGATTACGTATATTGTCCTTGCCCCCCCGCCCCAGTCAGAGCTTCAAGTGTGTCCATCCCTCAGACAGTGCGCGTCACATTCATTATGTATGTAAATACCCATCCCCTCATCCCGCCTCCCATCTGCCCGACACCCGATGAATGTTATTCCTATATGTGCACTTAGGTGTTGATCAGTTACAACCAATTTGATGGTGAGTACATGTGGTGCTTATTTTTCCATTCTTGGAATACTTCACTTAGTAGAATGGGTTCCAGCTCTATCCAGGATAATACAAGAGGTGCTTCTTGAAAGTACTCATTCCTCATCCCTTCCTTCTTACTTCCCGCCATGGTTTGAATATTTGTCCCTTCCAAAATTCATGTTGAAATTTAATCCCCAATGTGGCAGTATGGACAGGTGAGGCCTTTAAGAGGTGATTGGGTCGTGAGGGCTCTGCGGTTATCATGAGAGTGGGACTGGAGGCTTTATAAGAAGAGGAAGAGAGACCTGAGCCAGCGTGCTCAGCCCTCTCAGCATGCGATATGTTGCAATGCTCTGCACCATCTACACACTCTGCAGAGAGCCCCCACCAACAAGAAGGCCCTCACCAGATGTGGCCCCTTGACCTTGGGCTTTCACCCTCCATAACCATAAGGAAATACATTCCTTTCCTTTGTAAATTATCCATTTCAGGTTAAGCAACAGAAAATGGACTAAGGCACTTTCATACACTTTTCTTCTAGGTCTTATACAAGGCTCTCGAAATCGTTATCAGAGTTACTTCCCCTCTACCCCTGAATTTTCCAAATCTATCAGCTTGTGCCCTGGTTTTATAGGGCAATGATCACTTCAGATAACTCCAAGCGTAGTCCATCTACTCAAAAATCTCATCAGTTTCCCACAGCTTTAACTGATAATGTTCAGATATTTAACTCTCACCAACCCTCCAATGGGTCTATACTTCTATTTCCAATTGCCTAGTGGATGTCATGAACTGAATGTCCACTATGAAATTCAAGTCAGCATATGATCAGAAACTGAATTCATAGTCCTTCTCATCCTTGGTCTCATTTTTTTCATTTAAGGATGTCAGCATCCATATAGCTGCTAAGCTAGGAATCAAGTTACTGTCAATCTTGACTCTTTCTCTGTCCAGGTCCCATAACTGATCTGCCAGGGAACTCTGTCAATTCTAATTCCAAAATGTTGCTAATCTATTACTCTGCGTTGCAGCTTCTATTACTCTTAGTCAGGTCTTCCAGCATCTCTAGTCTTAACAGTCCTCTGCCATGCCCCAGTTTCTCCCCTCTAACAATCAGTCTCCTTTCTGTAACAATCTCAGATGACTCTCCACTACCTAGAGTTCTTGGCAGCCACGGATAACTTTGCAAAACCTCATCACAGACTCTTTTTTTCTAGCTTCCTCTCCAGGCTCCCCGCCATGCATTCTGTATTAGTCCCACCATAGGTATTACACTACCCACCATCTACCTGCAACCCCATTCATACCAAGTATATTCTTATCCTCTTTCACCTGGCAAGCCCTACTCATCCTTCAAGGCCCAGAGAATATATTCTGTTCTTTTTTCATCTAATAACTTTGTTTCCAGCCCTGACTCCATGTGACATTTCAGCTCCAGAGTCCTCAAGTGATGGAGAAAAATATCTAATGGATCACTGCCAGTCAATATGTTGGTTCTCCTTGGGTCAGGAGTCCACTCATGGTCCAACCAAGGCCCTGGGGATGGCAGCAGACTGTATTTACCACTTTAGTAGGAGTGACTCCCACTGAATGGGCTAGAGCAGGCCAGACCCAGAACAAGTCTATTACTGTCTTTCCTCTTAAGGACTACCTGAAGGACCACTATCTGGATTTTACTTTATATTCACCTTTCTTTCCCCAGCAAGTAACATAAAGCCTGGTGTGTGCATAATCTCACTTAGGTCCCTACTCTTAAACATATAAAACAGTATAATCCCCACTTACAGAAGAAAACCTTGGGACCAGAGAAGAAAAGAGATTTGTCCAAGTTCACAAGGCAAGTGAGTAGCAGAGCAGAACTGGAGCCCAGTTCACATCACCTTTTACCACACAGCTCTCTACCTCAGTTCCCAGATTTCTTCATGACGATGCCTACCAGGATTCAAAAGCCTTATAGAACACACCAGGCCTGTCAGTACCTTTGTATCTGCTTGGTTGCTTTTTGTTAAAATGACATAAAATTCAACTCAAACTGGCTTACATGTCAAAGGTGACTCATTAGCTCACAAAATTGCAAGTCCAGAGGTAGGAAAAGGCTTCAGGGTTAGTTGATGCATGGCTTATTAATGGCTGTAGGGACTCAGGTTCTTTTCTGGTTCTTCACTCTTCTATCCATAATACTCAGCAAGTCACAGGATAGATGCCAACAGCAGTAAAGGATAAATGTTGCCTTGTTTATATCCATCAGGAAACTACTTATGCCACAGAATTCCAAGCAAGATTCACTCTGATTGGGCTGCTTAGGTCACATGCCTATGGGGAAGAGGCAATAGTCTAAAGCTACGATGCCCAATAAAGTTGCCACTAACCAGATGTAACTATTTAAAATAAAATTAAATACAATTAAAAATCAGTTTCTTAGTCACACCAGCTTATTTAGAGTGCTCAACAGCCACATGTGGCTACTGGATACAGTATTGAACAGTACAGATTAGAACATTTCCATTGCTGCAGAAAGTTCTATCGGTATAAGGCAATCAAGTATACCAAGCAACTTGCAGAAGGCAACCAAGACCCGGCTCAATAGCTGGAGTCAACTTCACCCAAAGTATAGGGAATCTGGGGAAGAAGCAGATCCAGATGAAAATCTGCGTACGTATGGGAAAGGGCAAAGGGTGAGCAATGAACAATGCCCAACACGTTCTCACAGAAATTAAACTGACATGTCATGACTTGCTCTTTAAAAAAAAATGACCTATTGTAGAAATTGTTGTTATTATAGGTATAAGTATTTTTCTTTTATGAACTCACTAACTTCCTGTGGGACACTGGACAAGCCAAGTAACTTCTCTGAGCCTCAGTTTCCTCGTCTGTAAAACAAAAGGGATGAACTAGATCAGTTGTTTCTAATCTTTTACGCAGTTTATTTTTTTTTACAGATTTTTCAAAATTAATTTTTGCCTATGGTCTCACACCTTGATGTATTTTTAATAAAAACTGCCTCTATAGTTAATTTCCTATCCTTTTTTAAAAATCAAAAACATGTAACTGTTAATTAGAGCTTCTGATCAACAAGAAAAGTCAATGTAACTATGATAGGCTGGTATTGTCTGCATCGAAAGTAAGTTGACCTTGCAGTCTCACTGAAAGCAATTTACCATCCTTCAGTGTTATAAAATAGTATCTGCAAATAATGTAAAGTGCCCCACTAAGAGCCATTATGGGTAGACTATCATATATCAAGAAGAGTACATGATCTTGTAGGACACATTCAGGGCCAGAATTTTAGGGTATCTGTGGCAATGTAATGTAATTGTAAGCAGATATGACTGTTGAGTCCATACCTTATCACTAGCATGGTGTGACCTGATGGACAGCACCAGAGAGAGAGATCAGTGGATGGAATACAAAGAAAGATTCCAAGGGTGACAGGAATCTAGTGAGCATGGCACAGGAAATAAGGAGAAAATGGTACCATCACTCACAGAAGTTGTTCTTCCCTTTTCATTACCAGTAAACTGAAGAAAAGTGGATTATAAAATAATCCAGGGAGCCAAGTATAAAGCTAAGCAAGCAAGAGCCAGGAGTGCCATGTGGAAAGGGTGTTAGAAGAGCCATGGCAATGACGACTCCAGAGACCTTCAAGTCTTCATTCACGCTAACTGAGATGGGCAGGCACACACTGTGACTGACATGCTAGACGCCTGGGAACCCCTATTTCCAGATAACAGGATGAACATTTGTGAGAAATTTTCCTTTTACTTAAGTTTCTGTTCCAATAATTTTGAGGTAAAAGTGGTAGTAAGAAGTCTGAACTGCTTGCTAGCTATAAGGGATGGAGTAGGACAGAGTATATTCTATAAAATAAATTAGTTGTAATGTTAGAAAAATGTTCCGAAACCCAAGCCCCCTACACCTGTTGATGTGTCAAACAGAAACTAGGCAAATAGGTATGAATGACTCCAGGATAAAAATATGAGAAGAGGAGGAAGTGAAAAGGAAAAGCCTGAAAAGGAGCTGGGCAAGCTCCAGTTATATTTCAATAAAGAACAGATGTAATTATTATTATTTCAAGATTTCCTATAATTCATCATGATTTTCTATTTCTGTTAATCCCCTCTAATAACTATGTATTTAATAACCCACAAAAATCCATGTTAAAAAAAACCTCACATTCCTCAAAAAGCTAAACGTAGACTTACCCTGTGACCCAGCGCTTCTACTCCTATGCATATGCCTTAGGTATATAAAGAATTGAAAACAGGAACTCAAACAGATACTTGGGTCAGGAGTCCACTCATGGTCCAACCAAGGCCCCGGGGATGGCAGCAGACTGTATTTACCACTTTAGTAGGAGTGACTCCCACTGAATGGGCTAGAGCAGGCCAGACCCAGAACAAGTCTGTTACTGTCTTTCCTCTTAAGGACTACCTGAAGGACCACTATCTGGATTTTACTTTATATTCACCTTTCTTTCCCCAGCAAGTAACATAAAGCCTGGTGTGTGCATAATCTCACTTAGGTCCCTACTCTTAAACATATAAAAAAGTATAATCCCCACTTACAGAAGAAAACCTTGGGACCAGAGAAGAAAAGAGATTTGTCCAAGTTCACAAGGCAAGTGAGTAGCAGAGCAGAACTGGAGCCCAGTTCACATCACCTTTTACCACACAGCTCTCTACACACCAGTGTTCATTTCAGCATTATTCACAATAACCAAAGGTAGAAATAATTCAAGTGTCCATCAACATGGATGGATAAACAAAAATGTGGTATATACAATATAGTGGAATATTTCTTAGCCACAAAAGTGATGACATTCTGATACATGGTATAACATGGATGAACCTTCAAACACTATACTAACTGAAATAAGCCAGACACAAAGGACAGATATTATATGATTCCACTTACATGAAATATCTAGAATAGGCAAATTTCATAAGATGAAATAGATTAGTGGCTATTAGGAGTTGAAGGGAAGGGGAAAATAAGGAGTTGTTATTAATGGTTATGACTTTCTATTTGGGGTGATGAAAAAGTTTGGGAAGCAATAGCAATGGTTGCACAACACAGGGAATATAACTAAAGCCAATGAACTGTACACTTAAAAATGGTTAAAATGGAAAAATTTTTAACACAATAAAAAAAATATTTTTAACTCACAAACATTTCCATTTGTTATAGAGACTCCAGGTTAGGGGACAATATGATAAACAGTGTATACTGCTTTCAAGGAGGGGAACCCAGATGGCAGGAGAAGAGAACAGGTAAGCCAACGTCCTCTGACAGTGTTTTAAAAGAACTCTTAAGGAGTTCCTCAAGGAACTAACTTGATGCTAATGACTCCTTAAACTACATTTCCAGTTCAAATGTGTCATGAACTTCAATCTGTATTTCCAATTACATATGGCCATCTCAGATTTACCATATCTAAAAGAAACACTTTGGTAATAAAAAGGTATACATTAGTGACAATAAATAAAAATAGTAGAAACAAATTTCTATTAAAAATTAGACAAGTCACTAGGGTTAAGAAGAGGAGGAAACTGAAAGGGGTTATGATCAGATACAGAGGAAATTAAACAACTGAAAATACTTTGTATAAGTCTATGCTAATACATTAGAATATATGATTAAAATGTATAATTTTCCTGGAAAATAGCGACTATCAAAATTAACGTAAGAAAAGAGACTATAGAAATCAATAATCATCAGAGATCAAGAAAGCTGCTGAGTAAAGAAAGCTCTAGCCCATGTTTCAAGTATGAGTTCTTTAAATGCTTTAATCACTGAGAATACTTGATCACTCTCAATGCTATTTTAACTATTCCAAAGCAATGAGAAAAAGAAAGGTTTCCCGCAAAGTTAATAGAGTCTGATACTAAAGCACAACACAGACAACACAACAAAAAAAAACTGCAGGCCAATCTTACATTTTATTATATATCCAAAAATCATAAACAAATTATTAGCAAACAGAACTGAGTTACATGTTAAAGCATGCTACATGTCATAACTAAAGGAGGACTACGGTCATTCGAGGAATGTAAGAATTATTCAATATTATATGTCATCATGTTAACAAGCCAAAGAGAAAAAACAGCATCTTGAAAGAGACTCGAAACGCACTTAAAAATAATTTAATATCCATTCCCAACAGAATGGATTTTATTACTAAGAAACTTTTAGTGAAAAGAGGACACTTGGTTAACTTGGTCTCAAGCCAACAACCAGCATTTTGCTTGAGGGTTTAATACTGGAAGGATTCCCATTGAAGTCCGGAACAAAGCAATCACCACTATTATATAATACAGTTCTTAAAGCAATGGTCAATGAAATAAGGTAATAAATAAGAGGCACAAAATTGGAAAGGAAGGGGCAAAATTATTATTTTCAGAAAAAATTATTTTATACCTAGAAAATCAAAACCAAACACAAAATCATTAGAAGCAATAAGAGGATTCATTCATTAAGGTATCTAGTTAAGAAACACACAAAAAACTACAGAGCTGAGAAGAGGCACTGATGCCGCTACCATCTCGTTTCTGTGCCTGACCCCTCCCAGGACCCACGATGCCGAGGCCACTGCCAGAGGCCAAAAGAGTCAGGCTGAACCCAGGCTGAACCGAAGGCTCATGCTATTCTGGTCTCCCAGTCCCACCCCACCTGAAGAAATGAGTGGTGGATTAGCTCCAAGTCAGAGCACAGTATGTTTTCCAAGTATGGCAAAGATGTAAAGATTATCATAATGAAAGATGACGCTACCAGAAAGAGTAAAGGTGTTGCATTTACTTCATTTCTGGATAGAGACTACACAAAACTGTACCAGGGCAATAAACAACAAACTGTGATTTGGTACAGTGATACAAGCAAGCACTGCTATTGACAGTGGAAGAATAGCTGGTTCACTGAAGGCGAAATGACTTTGACAAATCTAAATGTTATGAACGTGGGAAAGTGGACACTTAAGTTATGTCTGTCCTAAAAATATGCTTAGAAAACATGAACCTCCAAAAAAGAAGGAAAAAAGAAAATTCCTGAAACAGAAGAAGAAACTGAGGAAGTGGAAGAAAATGAAGATGAAAGCCATAGCATTCCAGCAAGCCAAAACTGAAGAAGAACAAAAAAATGGAAACCCAGTTCAGGGAGTCCCTCGACAGCACATGATTCGAGATGCCCAGGGATAAAGAAAAGCACATATTTCAGTGATGAGGAAGAACTTGGTGATTAAAATTACATTTGTTCTGTAAATATCATTAAAACAAAACAATCTTAGAGTTAAGGACTAAAGATTACTTTTAGAATTTCAGCATAAGAACACTTAATACCAAACAGTTTTTTACTATAAAATAGTTCATAGGAAATTTAAAAATAATTTTAAAGTATAATGTTTCTATTTTGCCTGAGCACAATAATAAAAATTAAGATTTGCTAATAACAATTTTGAAAAGAGCTAATTTTAACAAGAATAAGAAAACTTAATACTATCATAGTAAGGCTATTGTCATCCCAAGAAAAAAGATAGATATTTTAAAAGATTTATTTGAGAAGTTCACTATAAAAGCTTTATTCATATCTGATTGATTAATAGGAGGACTCTTGAAATAAATTTAATCTTTAAAAGAGAAACTTAAAAAAAAAAATACACAAAAAAACAACCCCAATAGCTTTCTTCTACAATGACAATAACCTGTGGGAAAACGCTAGAAAAAAATTTTCTTTCAAATCAATACCAAAATCACAAAATATTCAAGTTTTTCCTATTAAGAAATGTATATAAGATAATGCTATATATAAGACACAAAACATATTAAGAGAACCTAAGATTCTATAATTCACAATGTAAATAGGCTTGAAAAATTAAGATGTACATAGACCAGACTATAAATAGCAAAATAGGGTGCAAACAACCCCTCCACTTCAAAAAAACCCACAATTGAACAAAAGGATTGAGGCAATAGATTTTAGCCTGAATAACTGTAATTAGAACTCCACAGAAAAAGCAAGGGAAAAAAATAATCTAATAACCATTTAAAACTAAGGAACTGAAGAAGTATTGAATTTCCTAATAGTAAAAAAAAATAATTCAAATATTATTCAGCGAAAGTCCTATTCAGCATCAACTATCAACTTCAATAGTGGTTCTCCAATTGTGCTTTGTGACCCTGTGAGAGGGCCTATAAGGTCAAAACTCTTTCACAATAGTACCAAGAATCACTTCCCATTTTCATTCTTACTCTCTCACTAGTGTAGTTGGGTCAGTAAACTAAACTGGCCAGTAGACCAAATCCAGCCATGTCCATTCACTTCCATGTTCTCTATAGCTATTTTCACACTACAACAGAGTTTAGCAGTTCTGACAGAGACTTTGTAGCCCACAGAAAATCCTTTATAGAAAACTGTTGCTAACCCTGCTCTAAAGACTAATAGAATGTGTGCTTACATATTCTTGTGTTTTCCAGAATTTTCTAACATACTAGGTTTAAAGTATAAACAAGTACATTTTAGAGGTTAACTCAGCTTGTTCTCAGTATTTTGACTGTGGTTATACCTGCTAAAATCACATTAACCCCATTAACACCCAATAAATCATTATTCTGAAATCTAAAGTTTTCCTTAAATGCAAAGTCAGCCTTCTATAACCATGGGTTCTGCATCCATGGATTCAAACCAACTGTGCAACTAAAATATCCAGAAAAAACCAAAAGGATGGTTATGCCTGTACTGATCATGTGTCGATTTTTTCCCTTGTTTATTCCCTAAATGATACAGTATAACGACTAGTTACATAGCATTTACATTGTATTAGGTATAATAAGTAATCTAGAGATGACTTAATGTGTACAAGAGGATGTGTGTAGGTTATGTGCAAATACCATACCATAAGTGACTTGAGCATCCATAGATTTTGATATCTATGAGGGGGTCCTGGCACCAGTTCTCCATGGATATCAAGGAACTATACACAGAAACACAACTAGACGTACACTTATTTTGCAATAATGTTTTAAAACTTTCTAGGTTTTAATTTAAATATGGAAATATCAATAGATATAATCTACATATACAAAAGCACTTTGGGGTCTTCAACAATTTTTAAGAGTGTAAAGGTGTCTTGAGACCAAAAAATTGGAGAATCACTGGTTTAAATTATTTGTTTCTGTAGCATTTACATGAGAATTTGAATCCTACATAAGAACGTTTAATTTTCTCAGTGAATATTGCTAATAAAGGCAAAAATATATTGTTTAAAGTTAAAAAGCATTACAGATCACAAAACAGCAGCTGAAAAGGACCCTAATTCACAAACATGTTCATGCTCACAGTAAGGATGGACCACAAAAAAAACCTCAAGATAAGATGAAGTGTTATCTTTTATGCTATGCAGTGTTTCTGACTCTCGAATTATCCCTGCTGAAGGAAAGAGTGCCTATGGTAAAGAGATGAACACGCAGGATATGGTAGCCTGACACCCAGAGCTTTGTGTCTGTGGTTCACATGCCTCACAATACAGGACAAGAGGACAGCAGGGTAGTGGTAAGGCCAGAGATCCTGTACCTGCTGCACTCTGTGAGCAATGCAGCAGAGATGAGATGGGTGTAAATGCTTTGCTGAAAGCCCAAACCAGAGATTATCTGATACACAGGCAACAGCAAGGTCATTGTGCAGTGAGGTAAGATACAAATGACAGGCAATTCACATAAATATTATAATCAGTATTTACCTTCCCATAGCCAAACCAAGAAGCTCTGGAGGCAGCTGTGGGGGAAAAAAGAGGGAAGGAGGAGCAGTAGACATCTGCAGGGAGGTATCTCTTGAGGAGGTCCCCAGGCACTGGGGACAGAGGGCTACACAGGGTGCCTGACACAAGGGAAGGAGGAACACAGGTTCACCTTTGTATGACCTGGGGCCCAGCATACCCTTGGAGCATCATATTCACTCCAAAAATGCTGAGTAAATGAGTAAACAAATGGCAAAGGTAAGCAGCACAGGCTGTGATGGTTTTCAGAGACAGAGCAGGTGACAATGGAAGAATACCAAGCCATTTATGTTAATGACTCATCACAGTCGTTAATGATTATCTGACTAATTCCTTACCATTACTGAAAAATATATTTACTTGTAGAGTTTTTTAGCTAGAAAGAACTTCTGACATAATTTTGCCCAACTCCCTGATTTTAGCAGCACAGCGGGGACTCCAGGCCTGCTCGGCTTACTCACAGTCCACTGCTGTCTCCACTGTCCCCTAGGCGGCCACTAAAGGAATGCCTGCTCCATGCCTAGTCAAAAAGACAGAAAGAGTAAGATGTCTGAGGATAATTTACACTAGAAAAGGCTCATAAAATCACTTTGCAGTAGGGATCAAATTTTATAGATTATAGTGGAAAAATAAATTTATTTTATAATATATATAACAAATTTTAGGTTATCAATGCAAGCATGTACTACTTAGAACAAAGGCTAAACCAAAGTGTTTTTGCATAATTTTGGACAAAATTATATGATAGTATGGTATGGCCTCATTCTGTTTGACTTTTGTAGTAGGTTCATAAAAACAATCATTTTTACAAAATATTTGAAGACTTCATTAATTTTCCCAAGAATTTCTCTTAATCTCCTGTTATTCAAATAATTTAAAAATATTTATTCAAGATTTTCTTTACTTATAACTTGTGTAATACATTGGTATTTTTAATGGGAAATAAAATTGTGATTCATTGAATATAAGTAATTATAATATTAGAAAAAATACCCAACTAAAAATAGCAGTCCTGACTATGTTAGTTTTGAACAATAAGCAGTAATGACTTTATGCTCTAGAATACTTTGGACCAAAGACAGAATGAGCAATGCCAGCTCTTAAAATCCACACCTAAACAATAGAACATGACAATATCTCTCTTTCAATAATCCATGGGGTATTTTTCCACCCAATGTCTTATTCTGAAGATTTTTTTATATATTGAAAAACTGAAAGAATGATATTATGAACACCCATTTGATTCACCAAATGTTAACATTCTGCTACAATTGCTCGCGACTCTCTATCAATTTGTATACGCACATGTATTTGCACATATATCAACATATAGTTTTGTTTCTTCTCTTTTCTGAAGCATTATAAGTAAGTTAAATACATTAAGATGCTTCACCCCAAGCACCTTAGCCAGTATCTCCTAAGAATAAGGACATTCTTCTATATATCTGCAATATCACTGATACTTCAGAAAATTTAACAAGTGATTCCAAAATGTCACCTAATATCCAGTCTAAATTTAAATTTCTCAATTGTTGCTACCATATTTTCCCCCAATCTAGGATCTAATCCACGTTTACATATTATTTTTGGTTGCTCCCCTTTTTTTTGTACTTCATGACATTAGATTTATCTTATTATTTCTCTGATAGTGTCATTTGACTTGTTCCAATATCCCCTGTACTTCCAATATATTGTAAATTAGGGCTAGACAGTAGAGGCTTGATTCAAGTGAAACATTTTTGACATGAATGCTTTGCAGATGATGTTGTATAATAATCCATCCCATCAAAAGGTACAAAATGTCAGGTTTACCTACTATTAGTGATGCTAAGCTTGACAATGCCAAAATGGTGACCACCAAATCTGTCCACTTATCATAAATGGACATTTTGCCCAGTATAATTAGTAAGTCAACTATGGCATGACAGTTTGAGTCTATGTGAATATTTAGTTTCCAAAACCTTCAACCCAATGGTTTTAGTATCCACTGATGATCTTTGACTGAATTATTAAACTAAGGGTTGGATTATCACAAAATGTTTAACCTGTGCAGTACATACTGCTATTTATCCCAAGAGATATAGCATAATGGGTAAGAGGACAAGTCTAAGACTGTTCCTATAGCAGCAATGCTGGGTACATGATAGAAGCCTTGCATCTCTAGAGAGCTTTTTCAAAATACCAGTGCTTAGCCCCATCCCAGATCAACTAGAATCACAATCTCTGGGGTGGTATCCAAGCATGGTTTTTTTTTTTTTTTTTTTTGAGACATGGTCTCACTTTATCACCTGGGCTAGAGTGCAGTGGCCTCATCACTGCTCACTGCAACCTCAAACTCCTGGGCTCAAGCAATCCTCCTGCCTCAACCTCCTGAGTAGCTGGGACTATAGGCATTGATATTTTCTAAAAAGCTACCAAGGGATTCTAAAATGTACTTACCAACTGTGAAACTTTCCCATGCCTTGGGAATAAAAACTACTAGAATTCCTGAGATAGATAATATTAATATTCCCAAAATAGATACTAATTAAATGTAACAAGGATTAATTACAAAGTGCTTAGACAGTGCCTACTAGGCACACAGTAAATATCAGTGATTAATATGTGAATACAAATGAATACATATATGAGTATGCATGTATACAAAAACATATCTAGGTATATTCTAACATACATATTTGCACATAACAAAACAACTCAAAATATATCAAGCTATAATTGACAAGACTGCAGGAATATAAATTAATCAAAATTGACAGACACAGATTTTTTTTTTAACATCCCTCTCAGACACTGGCAGATTATGTAAAATAATAAATAGCTTATGAAGGAAAGAAAAATATAATTATGAATTAAGTTTTAGGATACATAAACACATATCTTTCTTTCAAAGCATACATGGAATATTTAGAAATATAGACCATATAATGGACTATAAAGGAAGTATCAATAAACTGTAAAGAATTAAACATACAGACACCCTGACTATAATACAATAAAATTAAATATTACCAAAAAATAGCAAAAAAGATTAGAAATTAAATAGTCTTAATAAATAACTAATTTAGGCCAGGCGTGGTGGCTCACACCTGTAATCCTAGCAATCTGGGAGGCTGAGGCAGGTGGATCGTTCAAGGTCAAGAGTTCAAGACCAGCCTGAGCAAGAGCGAGACCCCGTCTCTACCAAAAAAAATAGAAAGAAATGATCTGGACAACTAAAAATATGTATATATATAGAAAAAATTAGCCGGGCATGGTGACGCATGCCTGTAGTCCCAGCTACTCGGGAGGCTGAGGCAGAAGGATTGCTTGAGGCCAGGAGTTTGAGGTTGCTGTGAGCTAGGCTGACACCATGGCACTCACTCTGGCCAGGGCAACAAAGGAAGACTCTGTCTCAAAAAAAAAAAAAAAAAAAAAAACTAATTTAGTTGAAATCATAAAGGACACCAAATATTTAGAACTGAATAATAATAAAAATACTGCACATAAATATCTGAGCAATACAGATAAAGAAGCATTTAAAGGGGCATTTATGGTTTTAAAAACACTTCACAGAAAACAAAAAAGGTTTAAAAACAACAAGCTAAGTATTCAAGTCAAGAAGCTGGGAAAAGGGCAAAAAAGCAACTCTCCTTCCCCATAAGGAATTTAATAACAAAGATAAGGGCAAATATCAGTGAATCACAGAACATTATCACCAACAATAAACAATGAAAAATAACACAACCAAAATTATTCTCTGAAAAGATTAATAAAATAGATCTTTGGCAAGGGAGAGTTATCAAGGAAAAAAGAGAGAAGATTCAAATAATGAGAACGGAGAATGAAAAGGGATACAAAAGTACAGGCACAAAGGAGTTTTTTTAAATAATAAAAGAATATTAAAGAGCATGAGGAATATCTATATGCTAATAAATTTGAATGGATAGTCCCATTAAATTATGCCAAAATCGGCACAGGAGATAGAGAACCTGAACACACCAATTAGTATAAAAGAGATTAAAACAGCAAAGATCTCGCCTCCTGAAAACAGCAGGTGCAGCCAATTTTACAACGAGCTCTACCAAATTCTAATGAACAATTAATTCCCATTTTATACAAGCTGTTCTAGAAAAATAGGAAACAGTCAAAAACTGACCAGGGCATTTCATAAAGCTATTATAATCTTGATTCTAAAAATCAGATGACAAGAAAATCATACAATAGATCCATTTTAACATGATACAAAAATTCTACATGAATTATTATCATTGTTGTTGTTGTTGTTATTATTATTATTATTTGGAGACAGGGTCTTGCTCTGTTACCCTGGCCAGAATGCAGTGGCAGCATCATAGCTCACAGCAACCTCAATCTCCTGGGCTCAAGCGATCCTCCCGCCTCAGCCTCTCAAGTAACTGGGACTATAGGCACGTGCCACCACGCCTGGCTAATTTTTCTATTTTTTTGTAGAGACGGGGCCTTGCTCTTGCTCAGGCTGGTCTTGAAATCCGGACTTCAAGTGACCCTCCTGCCTTGGCCTCCCAAAGTACTAAGATTACAGGTATAAGCCAGATGCCCGGCCATCTACACTAATTATTACACAAGTGAATTCAATGTTGTATTTAAAAAATAATAACACATCAGGATTAAGCAGAATGCATCCTAGGAATGTGAGGATGGTTCAACATCAAAAATAGATTTAGGAAAGGGAAACTAGATGATAATCTCAATCAATGAAGAGTGACAATCATTAAGTTCAGCAAAAGGCAAAACTGTAGACTTTACAAAAGATTCCATGGGAGAATATATTTGTGACCTAGATACAGGGGGAAAGTTAAAAACCTATAAGGTATATGATTAATTTTATCCCACCAAAATTAAGGATTTTTGTTCAATGAAAGATACCACACAAAGTTAATAGACGAATGACTAAATGACAGAATAGGAAAAGATATCTGTAATGCCTAAACAGGAAAAGGCATTATTATAGAGAATTGATAAGAAATTCTTGTAAATCAACAAGAGAAGAGTAACCACGAGAGAACAGTGGGCAAATGATATAAAAAGGCAATTGACAGAACTTAATCTAGATTATAAAAGTTAGAAACCTGGATAATCCTAACCATTAGTAGGAATGAGAAGATATAAGAAACTTCATACATTGCTAGTGGGAGTGTAGACTGGTAATCATTCTGGCTTGGATCAGAGCCTCAGTTAATAAAGAAGTACTCTCTGCCTTGCTTTGCCAGCACATATTTCTTCTGAAGACTTCGTAGGAAGGAATGGCTCGTCTAGCATAGGATTTGGGTCTTAGGACATTAAAGGTCCTGACCATATATTTCTACCTGATCTGACTACACTGTCCACCCCCCCATCTAAAAGACAGGAAAGCAAAAATTCCCACTGTATCCTTCTGTTTAACATAGGTCTGGACAAGGCTTTACTTTTTTTGTAAATCAGAGTTGTAAAGATTGGCACAAAGTATTGTGCCAAAATTGTGGCTGATGGGAAATAGCTATATATTTAATTTTTAATATAATTTCTGAAGCATATATGACTGTCTTCTGGTTGTACTAATCATCATCACATACAGTGAAGAGCTGGGAAAAGAAGAAATTTACATCTGAGAAAGAAGAACGTTGCCAAAAGATCTGCAGAAAAGGTTCTTGGGGTTTCAGTAACCCTAAAGTATCATATGGAAGTAATCATATGGGTCTGTTTTTCTTAACAAAAGAGGAATACAGTTACTTTTTATTCAAGGAAAGAGTACTTACAGAAACCTAGACAACGAAAGGGCTGTCTTGGAAGGATATCAATCTTAAGTGAGAAAAAAGGGGTCTTCCTGATTCCCGAAGGTGACTTGGGCAGGCCCCAGAAGTAGTAGTAACAGAACAGTTCAAATCTCAGAAGGGATCAAGGATTCCATGTGGATTCTCCTCTTCAGAAAATAGCTGAAGTTGGCCAGGAGATAGAAGTGAAAGGGTCATTGACTGTATACTTTAAACTCATACTCCCTCATCAGGGTACTGGTAGAGGCTTGTCTCCAGACCAGAAAACTGAAGAAGCTCTCTGGCAGACCTTTCCAGGGTAGAGGGCAGGAAATGTGCATCACAGCCTGATTAAATCATGATCACCAAGATTCGGAGGCCAAAACTGTTCTTAAAATTCCTGGTGATGAAAGATACAGAGCTACTGTATCACTTGGCCATGATGACTTTTATCCTTTGGAGTTTGCTAACCAGGCAACCATTACCCAAACATTTTTAAAGCCATTTTTGCAATTGATACCAAGAAAAATTTAATTGGGTTATCCCCAGTCTCTACACAGATGGCAGATTTCTATGCTAACAACAAAGCTACTGCTTGTAAAGTGATAAAAGCTTAGTCTCAAGAGGCTGTGGAGCTGGACCTTGAAAAGGGGCCCAGGTGTCTGGCCTACTCTCTCTCAGGGACTGAGGATGACGCAGACCCCATGCTGTCTTCCTCAAAGAGATTACTGTGTGGGTCTGAGATGCCCAAAGAACCTTTCTCTTAATGCAGTGACAGGCACTTGCTACAGACTAGTGGGGTAACGTGTTCACTTACCAGGGAAACTCGTGGTTATCATAAAGATACGAATGCTTCCTGGGCAAATAGGGATATATTATACATACACATGTGATACATAACATTTGCTTTGAGTAAAAAAACATGATACTAAAGCAAAAACAAGAAACACTTTTGAACACAAGCATGAACTAGGATTAATAATCCACTTGCGAGTACAACACAAAGCAAAGAACCTTTCTAGAAGTCTAAGGAAAAGTTTATGATGTTCTTAAGGTTATGGTTTGTTTCAATAACAAATTTCAAAACCTTAAATAGTGCAAAAAGTACTAACATCCTAACTGTAACCAGATTTTATATTGTCCTGAAAAAGAGAAACTGGTTGAAATATCCTTAAAAACACCACGATTTTTAAAAGAGCAAATTACAATTTTCCTAAATATCAAGAGGGCAAGAAATGAGAAACAGCCATGTGGTTTCACAAACTCTCTATTTTGAGGTTAGCAGGAAACAGAACTCTGTACCAGGTACTAAGGGAAGGATTAAGGCTGTTCCCTCAGTCAGGGCTACTAAGAAAGTAATATAAATAACAGTGGGCCAGCAAGGATGTAAAAAGAAAAAGGAAAAAAACATGCACACAGTGGACTTGTAAAGTACTCAATGATATTAATATTTGCTTGAAGAGAGAGGCAGGAGAATTACAGCAGAGGGTCAGTCAACAGCAGGTCTGGCATCAGAGTTTCCCAAAGGACCAAGTGATTTGCTAGCATCCAGCCCAGGCATCAATTCTGCCATCACTTCCATCCATCAGTATTTCCTTGCCCTTGTATTTGTACCAACCACTAATAAGAGATCAAGGCATCTTATCCCTTCAACTTGGAGCCCAGAGGAAAAGAGGCTGCTGAGATCTGCCAAGCCCAATCACCAGAGCTAGGTTTCCATGAAGTAGTTTTGGGCCAAATACTCAATACATTTTATTAATGAAGTATTCCTTTGCCTGGCTTTGTCCTGTGAATATCTCCCTTCCTTGCTGATCTTGTTGATGAAGCATTTGGCTATTTAGGGTCCTGGTTATTTGCCCCTCTTCCACTGAAAATACATGAGTCACAGTACTGATGCTGTTATGATAATATACATATACTTTAAGAAGAGGGTCACAGTATTCAACTATTTTTAAATAAAGTAAGTAGATGGACACGCTTGAAGCTCTGACGTGGGTGGGGCAAAGGCAATATACGTAACCTAAACATTTGTACCCCCGTAATATGCTGAAATTAAAAAAACTGTAAAAAATAAATAAATAAAAAATAAAGATAATATACTCTCCCCAAAAAAGAAAGTAAGTAGAAACATTAGAAGAATGAAATTCCAAGGAATAGCATCCAAATGGAATTAGCTGAGCCCTGACAGTGAAACCACTAGTTATTTAAGTATATGTCACAAAACAAGAGGAAGCTGGGTACCCTCAGGTCAGTGATATCTGGTGGGGCAGGCAGCAGTACCTGACAGAGGAGGTATAGCTTCTTCATTCAAAAATAATTTCAATGTTGGAAATTCTGAATGAGTACTCCTTGGCACCAAAAAGGGCACATGCTTTCAGAAAATGCTCTCTGCCCCAGGTCACCATCTTATCAGCAATGGAGAGAAACAGTAATCCTTCTGTAGTCATTTCCTAAAATCACCTCCAGCTTTCTTTAGGATGTAGGGAGGTATGTTCGCCAGTCCCTACAACAGGCTGTCTGCTGAACATCCTCCTTTAGTAATCTTCTGGCATTTTTTCTAGCCTTTCATGGGGACTATGCCAGAAACTTCTTCCTGATAACAAAGCTCATTATCTAGTCAGCCCGGCCAGGTCAGTATTGCTCAATAGTTTCCATTTCATAGTATACATAAAATTCAATTTGGCTAGAAAACATACTCTCTCTACTTAGAACTTCTTAGAAATCTAAATGTTGAAATATTCAAATTGTAATTGCTACTTTCCCTTAAGTTTCCTAGAATGTGGTCAGGTAGGGGCCTTGGTCACAGCTCCTTGCTCGTGTGTTTATAACTGATTTTCTTCTGCACCCAGGGGACCCATGCTTAGATTTCAATCAAAGAAAATAAGACTGGCCTTCTTAAACACTTAGAATTGAAAGACTTTCTAAAGATAATCTGCTTATAAAATTTAGGGTGATCCATGCCCACCACGAATGACAGATATACTTTTAAAAGGTACTGAACTAAAGCAAAACCAAGGCCAAAAATTAAGGGCAAAATTAAGCGCTTTTTCTTAAGGATCTTAAAGACCAGTTTAATTCTGCTTATATGAACCACAGGGTGTGATTGAGCTCACCGCAGGAAATTTCAAGGTTAACTATCAACACAACTCAAAGCCTATTAGGAATGTGGCAATAGCAACCACTGCCCACACAAACCACTGGCAGCACTTTTGTCCCCTCTCTCCTAACCAGCAGCTATTAAGCCTGTCAAAGATCCCCCTTTTCTAAAACCTGAAACAGGCTGGAAACCAGAACATACCAATGGTATTGTGTGATTTATTCTGTAGCAGAGAGAGAATTCCAATATTTAAAACAATCAGTTTACTAAAACAAAATGTCAGACAGTAGTCCAGTACTCACCTTTTTCGTGAACACCAACAGGGAGCTTCTTTACACCATCAACCAGCAAATTCTGTGTATTGCCATGTCCATCTTCTAAGTCACTATCATCAAATTGAGCCTCTATAACGACATCAGGACTGTCATGATAGCTTTTCAGGGACTGCTGAGGGAGATGGTGTCCACAGAGCTCCTCAGGGAGATCTGATTCATAGGCAGCTTCTGTTTCTTTGTCATTGCTCTCTGGTTTAATTACCTGAAGAAAATAGAAAAATTCTGCTAAATCACTGGGGGAGAAAAAAAGAAAGGGCAGAATTTCCTTTTCTAAGGAAGAAACTGCACATTCAGAAGCTGACACCATGTAGTTTGAAAAAGGATCTTCATTTTCCAGATGCATAGACTATCTAATGGACATAATCAATCCAGGAAGGCCAGGCTAACATTCAGCTCTTCAAGATGCCCAAAATTAATGTCATATCCACTTCTCATTTTTCTGACCTTCATTTTCATCTCCTCCCTCCCAAGGGCTGTGAATACCAGAAGCAGCACCATGCTGCTTCATAAGGGTTCATCATACATGAGCAATTAGGATGTTAGGCAATGATAAAAAAACTCAACAAAGTACAAAGTATGTCACTGTGCTCCCAAATAAAACCACAAGAATACAAGATGAAATGGAAAAAACAAAACTAAGTGTGAAAAGGAGTTTATAAAATGTTCTCATAAAAATATGAAGCCTTATTTCTCCATTTTGAGGTATGAAATCAGTATATTATAGCACACAGACTGATGGAAATTTATACTAGCAATAAGAATGATGCAAATAGGAGAAAAGAATCAAGATACTAATCCATTTCATGAGTTTGTCCCATGACCACACTCTTTGACATCTATGGACATTATATTAAAATACAGCAGGTATTGCTGAGTCATTTAAAAAAAAACTGCAACCCTATACATAAATCTGCCCATCCACATTAGCAAAAAAGACAGCAGCAGATTTTGTACGTTCTAGATGTTATTACTTGGAACACCACATCTTTTTCTAAGAATCTATTTCTGGATGAGAAATCTATGTACGATTTAAACAATCAAAATTAAAATATTAATATATTAATATTTATATGTGTATATATAAATATGTATATATATGAATATAAAAATTGAATTTGATCACTACTTATTCCTTTCATTCTACCTCATGCCAGGCAACTTCAATGAGGCTGACATTCTAGTGGGGTGACAAATAATGAACAATTTATTCAATCAACAAATTATTATGGAGTATCTTTCATGGTGCCAGGCACTATTCTAAGTGCCAATGATGCAGCAATGAACACAATCAAAAGGCTACAAGTGATAAATGCAATTAAAAATATAGAGAGAATGAAGAAGCTGGTTAAGAAAATAGAGAAGAACAAAGAGAGTAAGGCGGTTTACCTGAAGGGTGGCTAGGGGAGGTCTCTCAGAGGAAGCAACATTTGAGCACAGATCCAAACCAAGTGAGTGAGTTTCTCTAGCAGTTTTGCCATGTGTCTGTATTTGACAGGGCTAATATTTTTCTGAGTTTAACCTAGAGGTTTCAAAGTAGATACCTATCTTCAACAAACTAGATTAATGTTTTAATTAGATCACATAAAGATCTTACTTATAAAGATCTTCATCTTTTATGGATGCAGAAAAAGTTATTAAAATAAATCTTTCCCAAAACATTTTAATGCTATAGGCTCCAATTAACATAACCATGCCCAGAAAATTAATATTATAATATCCACTCAGAAAACCAAAGTAAAATATTACAAAGATATTAACAATCAGAATATAGACTCTATATATCCAAAGTTTTGAAAAAATTGACTTCATGAAAATATAGTAACAGAAAAACTTGTAAACAA